>KV744839.1:0-136856 GCA_001692735.1 Lepidopterella palustris CBS 459.81 | reverse complement strand
AAAAAGCATCTTCCAAGTCCAACCCAGACTCAGTCGAACCTTACCAGTCGGGCCGGTTCCTCATCTAGAACAAAGCGTCCAAACTTGCCCAATCCGGGTCTCATCTGTCCACCCGACAGTCTGACAGTTTACCAGCGATGCTGAACCCCAAGGGAGTCCACGACTACCCGTCACCGCCGCATGTCCAGGCGCGCTGTTGTTTGTTGCTGGGGCAAGGCGTTGGGTTTGCCTGTGCATTCACTTGCCATGACTGGTGGCGGCTATTGGCAAGGGGAGAGACGAAGACGGAAGGGACGCCTGAAGGAACATGCTGCTTGAAGTACTGCTTGCTGTGGGTAAACCGTCCCGTTCCCCGTTGGATCTGTGCAGGCTCCACGATACAGGCATGCCATGTCCGATCCAGAGCATAGGCCGTTAGACTCTAACGGCGTGCGCTTGTTGTGGGAACAAGGCATGTCCGGGACGCTTGTTGCCTTGCCTCCGGTGCTAGAGCGCGGAACATGGCTGTGGGGTAAATTTGTGGTGGGGCGAAAATGGGTGGGATGGAGGGAGTAGCATCGGCCTCTCCGAATACAATGGTAAGGCTCTCTTCGCTTGTCAAATGATCTATTCACGCATTGAGCGTTTTTATGATTCTTGACGTCCCACTGGCACGGAACTGAGTCAGGGGCTTGGATAGGGATATTGACGTTAATAAAGCTTCTGTATTGGGGTTGCTCGTATTTTGCGATAGAAGTCTCAAGGTAGACCACAATGACCGAAGAGGTCTAACCACAAGATCCATGCAGCACGCAAAGACCTACTCCCTCATCTCCACATCCGCCTTCTCTGCGTCGATCTTATGGTTGCCCTTATGCGTTGGATCCGGCACACCCTGCAGCTTCCTCGCAATATCCGATGTAATGGATCCATCCAGCTTGCTCGTGACGCCGAACACCGACGCGATAATCGACAGTACGCCGAACGCGATGCTGGCAAAGTAGACTGTCTGGAAAGACTTTGTGTACGCAAGCTGCGCGGCCGCAGTGGCTGCTTCAAGGATTTGCGGTGTGATACCGGGAACGGCGAGAGCGGCCGTTGCGCTGCCGGATGTGATGGCTGTGAAGAGCGCGACGAGGGAGGTCTGCGGGAGGCCGGCTTTCAGCGCGGCGGGGATGACGTATTTGGGAAGGTTTGTCTTGACTTTGTTGTCGAGGATGGTTACGTAGATTGATACTGTGTCTAGAGTTAGATGACTTAATCCTATTGTTTGAGTGAGGAATGTGGCTTACTGGCGAGGGTGGAAAGTCCAGTTCGCGCGCTGAATTGGACTCCAGTAGCTACACCAATATTCGCAGGGTCGACCATAAGAGGTCCGCCGGTAAGGCAGATAGCTTCCATCCATCCAATTCCAATACTGGAAATCAGACTAAAGGCAATTCCCAGGCCCTTGTTGTGGGGTGTGGCTGCAGCCATGCCACCAATGAAAGTTGTAAAGACGGCACAAACACACACCAATTGCCATTTGAGATGGCCAATGAATTTAGTCATGATTCCGCCGAAAGCTTGCCCGAAAATCGCGCCGGCTGTCAGAGTACACTATAACATCAAACGGTTAGTTTGGTAGCGCAATTAATGGAGAGAGCACACTTGCACTCATCCATCCAACAGCCGTTGGCGAGGCGCCATACATGATGCCAATTTGACTTGGCCAGAGGATATTGAGCGAGTAAAACACCATGGAGCCCACACAGGTGCAAGCTCCGAGAGCGACATAGTTCAGATCCTGGAAGAGATATGTTGGGACCAAGGGGTGTTTGACCCAAGGGGCGAAACGTTCTGAAAGTCGAGAGTCAGCAATGCAAATTTCTCTGTCGAGTGTCCTTAGAGTTACCATAAAGACCGAAGCAAACCAAAGCTACACCACCAATCACGATAGTTGCAATGACTTGCCATGCACTCCATGCTGTGCGTGGAACACTGGTTAGTTTTCTATTTCTTCGGGTTAACAGCAGAGGGGAAGAACTCACGATACTTCTGTCCGCCCCAGGAGATACCAAGCAAAAGTGAAATTGCACCGCCAATGAAAATAATCAAGCCACCATAATCAAGAGTCTTAAGTAAATGCCTCTTTGACTCGCGAGTGTGCAAGTGATGGAATTCCGGTGGGTGGTAGAAAACGAATTGGAGCAAGCCGGCGATGAAAGAGATAATGGCAACCAGATAGTAAACCCATCTCCATCCTTGTTCGGTTCTGTCACACAATGTTCGTGCTCAGAATCACAGTGTTAGCAATGGAAATATGGCCGTCGAGGAATGTCTTACCTAATCCAGGTCCAATAGCCATCAAAGGCCCAAATAGTCCAACAATGGCACCAAAGGAGAGAAAGCGGTACTTATTGGGAACAAGTTCTCCGGAGACAATGGATCCAGAGATTTGAACCCCAGTCCCCAAACCGCTCAGTACGCTCTGCGAACACGTATCAGCCAGTGCTCTTTCAATTGACGTTCAATATTACACTCACGCCGCCGATGACTGTGTTCATGTTTTTCGCCCTTGATGAGACGAGATATCCGACCATAGCGAGAACATTGCCTCCGATAAAGTACCAACGCCTACCAAAGAGATCTAGATTGTTAGCTTGAGCCTTGTCTGGTGTGTTTGACAAATTACCTGCTAGACGCCCAACAACCGTGAAAGTGATCGTTTGGCAGAGAGTATAGACCAATAAGACCCAGACATATTCAGAGCTCGGACCTAAGAAAGATTAGCATGAGTATGAAAGAGCGGATTGGCCTAGAAGGTATTGCGCTTACCAATATCTGCATTAATGATTGTTAATATGTTTGCGACCATTACATAACCCAAGAAGCCCCCCATATAGGAGAAACAGAACGACTACAAGAGCTAGTCAGCGCGCACTCTATCTACAGGGGAAAAGCCAGGACTCACAAGAAATGTTCCGATGAATTGTGCGCTCCTGTAGTAATGATCTGGCATATTACTGATATCATGGCCACCGATGGCCTCTTTGGCAAGGGAGTCAGAACTCCCTCGCCTGTGAAGGTCGACCTCGAACTCAGCACTCGAGTGCTCGGTACTCTTGTGTTCGCCAATCATTGCGAATCGAGAGAATGCTCAATCCAGTTGTTGATACTCGGTCTTGGTTCGTCCTTGGGCTCCAGGCAGTGAAGGGACCCTGAATGAATATGAATCCGAGACCACGGAGATGGATCCCCTTTCATAGGATCGATATTCCTTCATTTATCGCTCCCCAGGGTGCAGTCTATCACCCGGGTTAGCCACATGGACAAGTCCGCCCGGAGCCAATGCTCATGCCCTCGCCGAATTAAAAGCCATCGCCCCGGACCCCGGGATCCCCAGATTCCAGGCGACTGGGAAAAGCATAGCTAAATATAAGGCTAAGCGAGAGCCCAATACCCCGCATAACCCTGCAAACCTTGAGTCACTCGGAGAGTTGAAGGAGAATTCTGAGTGAGAGTGAAGGAAGAAAAGTTAGATTTCAGTGTTGAGCTTTTGGTCCAACTTCTTTCGGCAAACGCTGAGATCCTGCATTAAAGTACTCGATACCAGAGCTAGATTAATCACCAGAAAAGAGGCAAAGAACATTCACAAAGAAAAATATTGTGAGATTTGGGGATGCCACTTTCGAATTATTTTCTCATCTAGTGCAAACATTTATGGGAACTAGGGTATGTTGCACGTATGAATGCATAACCTGGGAGTCTTGCTGTTGATAAAGTGATGTACGAATATACTTTCACCTAAACATCAATAGAATCGGAAAATAGGACGGGTTAAACTCTATCCACCTGGCTTTGAAGGGCGTCGCCGCAAACCTGTAGGCTAGTGTCCTAGTCAGATGAATTATTTGATAGGCAAACGAATTTGAATAAAGGTGAGATCCAACCAATAGCGGAGCCTATAATGCAAATATGGATCAATAAGCTTGATGGCCTTGACTATCCAATGGATACGTGGATTCGTTCGATCAATGGACCCGAATGCACCGACCCGGGGCTTACGCTACCCCGGAGCACTCACGTTGGCGACAGCGATCCAACGAGAATAGAGGCATAATGTACCTGACCGGTCACAAGTCCGGTGAGTCCGAGAGCTCGTAAGCCAAACTCAATATGCTCTCTCCGCTGGCAATTCCAGGTTTCGTTCGAGTTATCCGGTCCGACATTCGCCAGGGAAGGTCTACTTATTTAGAAAAGGCATCGATTGTGCCGAGAAGCAGAAGCAATTGAGAGGGCAGAAGTGTCTAGTGTTCGGGGCATACGAGGGGCTTTAAGGAGGGGAGAAGGATCATGCAAAAGTGTATCTAGACGCAGGGAGCGGGAGTCCGCTTTCCGTCTTCCGAATCCGTGCTAATGCGTATTGCGCAGTCACGTGAAATAGACTCCCTGAAACATTCCAATTACTTTCCCTGTCTAATTTAGAAAATGCATTTCAAGGCCAAATATATTTTTCTACAAGTGCCTTTCCCTCCGCCAAGGGAGGGTAAGACACCCTTTTTCTTGTATTCAAAACATCTTACCGTCCACAATCCCAATACTTACCTTCCCCATCCCGAGCTGCTTTTGCTAGAGTTCGGGTCTCGCCTTACGTACTCAAAACGAGCCGCCTTAGTTCGAATTCCGCTCAATGTCATCCAAACTAAGCAGGCCAATCAACTTATCCACTAACCCAACTCGCAAATTCCACTCATCCTGGATAAGGTACCATCATCCCTTATCTAAAATGTCCGAGTCCTCGCTCATTAGACCGATACCCGTCTCCAGCAACTCCCTCAAGTAGAACTGCTTGAGATGCCCCAGCAGCGTCTCCCTCACAGAATTATACAGCTTCGCCTCTAGCTCGCTGGCCTTATCGCAGACCCACTCCGTCCATGGAAGTGCGTCCAGAGCGTTTGAAGACAGCCATGTAGACCCCGCCCTCATCCTGCTCCCCAACAACTTGAAGCAACTGATCCGGCGCCAGCGAAAACAGCTCTTGCCACAACTCACGCACACGATCCTTTTCAACGAGAATGGGCCGATCCTGGTTGAAATCTGCGGCGACACATTCCGCCTTCTTCGTAACCTGGCAGATGTCATTCGGACTAGCTAATTCATTCCCGTAGATCGGAACAGGCCCAGTTATCAGCAGACTGGGGCTTCATCAGGCACTCTTTACCGAAGTAATGGCCACACTGGAGTTGTGCGGATTCTTTGCTAGTCTGACCTTCCAGCGGGCAGAGGTTGCAGAACTGTTCGAAGGATTAGAGAGCGTACTTCGTGAAAGTTTCACGGGTATTATGGATTCTAAGAAGCAATTAGTAGGTTTGGCTTTCAAGATTTGAAGATGTTTTGTAACCTGACAAGACGATAGGTGAGTGTGTTATGAAACTTGGTCGTCTAGATCAAATCTTTGTAAGGCCGAGACAGTTTTTGGAATGATGGATCTCGAGGGATATTTATGCTCGAGGCTCCCTCTGATTTCGGAGTTCATGTAAATAGCAGTTTTGTTATTAGACAGAGGGATCATTAAGTGCAAATATGTTTTAAGGATAGATGTAGAACACAAAGAGATAATGATGGTAGAGCGAGCACAAAGACTTTCGAGGAGAGACATTGGTCACAAGAAGACAAAGATATCGTCAAACACCACAATGAGATTGTCGTGTCGCTTGTTCGTAATATTCAAGATTTGCATCGAATAAAGACCAAGTATATCCATTGCTTTGTTCAAAGGTAGTTGGCTTTCTCTCGAGATCCCTACCTAGGGTACCGACTGCCAATATAGGGTATCGTGAAAATAAAATCGCTGCAGCCACTTAGGCTTCCACTCCATCATCGCCAGAAAAAAATAAAAATAAATAAAAATATATGCTAGCACGTTAGTGTGACTCGTTTGTGATGCTGTGCCAAAATAATAAATAAAAAATTCACGCTTGAAGAAAATTAATGCCATGAACTCATGCCTCAACAGTTCACCCGCTGCGCCGTCCTTGAGAATAGAGCAGAAGTGAACAAACAACCCACATCCAATCGTGATCATACGCTCAACAATGTCGGTGACCTTACGCCCCTAAATCTCCATATTGTCAAAAGGGTCCCAATCCGGAGGAAGTCCTTTAAACATGACATGCGCCTTCGCATCCAGCCTTGCATTCTTACTAGTTATCCATATGTGATTTGTGTATCGAGCTGTGCGCTTAATTTCATCAGCAGCGATGCCAACATCGTCGTGAGGAATCCAGATGGCAGGCTGAATGGCCCGTGTGGCCGGGTGTTGAAAGGCACGTTTGATGATCTTTTGTCGAGCTTCGGGCTCAATGTCCTCCAGCGCATCTTGGGTATCGGTGAATAAGTAAGCCTCAGGGTTCGTTTGAGCCTCAATGTCGCGAATGGGTCGGGTGCTGCTGTTGAGGCCGGATCGAAGTTTGCTAGTGATCGTTGTGAAGGCTTTGATGCCATGGCCCTTGTCGTGTGAAGTGGACCGGTCTGCCCACGATTTTCTGACTTTGCGAGGTTGGCCGGTAGGGTCCGTGAGCGTGTCTTCAGCCTTTTGAATGTCGAGACGATTCCCCGTGCTCATCCGGCTGCTGATGTTTTTCATCTCAATCGCGCTCGATTTACGGTGTGCCTTAGTATTTTGTAGATCCTGTTCCTCCAGTATCTCGTTCTCCCGCTCTTCCCTCTTTTCTCTCTCTTCCAACCTATCATTGATGGAAGGTTCAGAGCCTTCCTCATCTTCATCTTTCTTTCCCCAACGACTCGCCTGGGCTCTCTGAAATTCCTCATCGCGTACAACGGCATCGTCTTCGAACGTAATGGGCAGGTACTTGTATAGCGGCCCAAAAGCGTTATTGACTAATATCTGAAATGCAACCGTTCCAGCCATGGCGATAATCATGATGATAGCTTGCGGGATACAGGAGGGCTTGTTATTTTCGTCTCTGGCTAAGAAGAAAAGTCCAATTAAGCATAGTTCCATGAAGTACAAGCCTGTGAAGAGCTGGTTGATAGCTCTGGGAAAGATCAGCCCGTTCGTTTCGGCGATAGGAAATGATACGTAAATCATTTGGTAGCGGTATGTGAACCAAAATAGGCCGAAGGTAAGAATCATGAACAGTAAGATTAGCGGCGAGATGACTGAGTAAATCAGACCTGAAAGGATTATTAAACCACTCTATGTACTACGGAGCAGTAAGAAACTTACCGATTGCGCCGAAATTGGTGTAAACGGGAATGAGGGTACCCCAGTTTATTCCCGAGCCGCTCAATACTCTTGTGACCTTTTGCCGAGCTGTGGTGTCTAAAAAGCGACCGAGGAACAGCATGACTATATTGACCACCTGTAAAAGTGTCCCTGAGCTGATACTCAGTGCCTGAAGAATCAGATACGAAAAGAAATAGTTTGATGCACCGGGAAGATTTTTGGCCAAAGTCGCTGGGATTGAGACCGGATTATCGATCAGTGTCTTGATGGTTCGTGTTATACCGGCGGAAATTGAGACGACTAGGAAGAGCTGGATGAAGACGAAGGCGAAGTAAAAGTTCTGCACTCTTAACTCACGATCTCCTGCAGTGGTAACGCCTGAAAATGAAGCTAGGAACCTCATCAATAGGGGGAGAATTGCAAACAGTATTGCGAGGAACAATGGCGGCAAGACACCCTGGATGAAATTGACGACCCAAAGAGGTAGCTTGTTGATCCAGTTCAACCAAGGCAGGAGACCCGTTAAATAGGAGAGCTGCGACAACAAGCCAGTAAAGGTTACGGGAAAGCCCCAACAAATAACAAGTCCCGCGATGATTACAACGACGGACCCAGTCCGGAGATATCTCTCCCACCATTTGATCGACAAGTTGTCCCAAAGGACGTATTTGGGATCAACCTCCACCGTCCGAGGCGCCATCTGTCTCGGAATGTGATGAGAGAGAGATTGACATGCCATATGCGCTGCGACCTGATGGTTGAATTGAATAAAAGCCGAGTTCATCAAGGGATATTGTTCAGGGTTGGCTTGGTCTTGCGAGATTTCGTAATTTAGACGGGCTAGTTCTTTGCGGCAGTAGTAGATTGTATCGACTTTCTTTCCAATCAACGGTATGGATGGCCACCACGATTTGTTGAAGAGCGGCACTCGCATAGTGTCCCGGTCTGATGGTTTGATATACCTTCTCCATAACGCATGTTCGTCATCTTCTGCAGACTCTTCTTTGAAGACAGCCGTGTAATCGTATTCCATTTCCGACTTTGGCTTATCTTTTAGTGGGAATTCATCACCTTCTATGCGGAAGGGCTGTGGACTTGCAAAGTCGCTCTTGCGTCTCAGCGGATTGATTCGTGAATCCTTCAAAGCTTTGAAATGGTCCTTCTTAGTTGTTGGCGGGTGCGCTTTGGTAGGAGATTGCTCTGGCGAGAACGATTCTTCTGGACCACTTTCAACTGGGCTCTTTTCTGAATGGCGTACCGAAGCATTTAGGGGCGTATAGCTTTCCGTGCTAGGTCCTCTGTTTCCAAATTCGGAATCGGTGGGTGATAGGGACGGGAATTTCCCACTTTCGGGTGCCCTGTCATCCGCTCCATCTGTGAAATGGTTTTGATCTTGACCGCTAGAACGGCCGCGGTTATTATCTGATATTTCTGGACCCGAATTTGAGGCGGGATTCATATTCTCTTCTCTTCCGAACGCTCCTTTGAAACCTCCCACAACCTTTGACCCAATTTTACCAACGCCAACTCCAACATCCCGGATTCCGTGCCCAACCGCCTGCAGTCCTTGTCCAACGATCGGTATCTTCGGGCGGTTGTGCTGGGCATCGGGGGAAGACGCTCGCGAAGACGACGAAGACCCTGAAGGTTCCTCATTCAGCAACTCTTGAAGCGCATGTTCAATTTGATGGGGGTTTCCAGAAGTCATGCCTGGATCATCTATAGCCTGCTCAAGGTCTTGATTTTGTTGCTTCTCTTCGCGCTTCCTTTCTTTTTTGGCCTTCTGAATGCCAGCCTTCTTGTCCCTCTTCGCCTCCATATCCTTGTGCTTTTTGTAGCAATTGATAATGAGATCGGTTTCTGCATTTTCAAGGTTTCTGGCAATGTTGGTGCGCATACTAATTTTCTCTTGGAGATCGTCATAATTGCGGTTAATCCAGATTTCTCTCAGGCCTCCTGGGAACACATCGTAAAGAGCGTCAAGGGCAGGCACCGTAAGCCATTTACGAGGTATACTCTGAACTAGAATCGTGGTTGCAGACGCACGAATTCGATGCTCTGGTTGCGTAAGAACAGTCTGCCTGAGCCGGATAAATTTCCTCAACTCGACATAAAACTGGTAGCAGGACCAAGCAATGACGAGAAGTGCCAGTACCAAATGTGCCCATAAGCGGTCGACCTTTTTTGGTACTCCGGCGTTTGTCCAACCGAACGAGTCCATACCAGAGACATTTGCGACATTTCCTGCTCGATTTACCGGTAACAGTATTGGTAGAATCACACATGCCATGGGTACGAAGATCTTGAGAAGCAGTTGTAGGTATCGGAGGAATAGGTAGCCATCTACACCGGCGATACGGATGAGTTTCGAGCCACTTAATGTGAAGACGGTCTTGAAGGATTGGTAGGCAGAACTGGGTTGGTCGACTTGCTTGCTCTTCGAGACGAAGGAGGTTTTGTAATAACTATTGGAATTGGCAAAAATTAGGAAGTGGTGGTGCAAAGGTCCAACTTACTAGATCCTATGAAATAGGCTTTGCGAATGGGTTTTTGGCTGCCCAGCTTTGGCGCTGCCTCGGAATTTTAAGTTACCGCTAAGGATGAGGAAGACGCCAATTTGAATGCCAAAGATGACAGTGGCAGTTGAAAGAGATGCCCAGAAGTTTTTCAGGGACATGTTGGACTGCCGTAAGGCAGACCCTGCCGAATTGCCATCAATCGATAACGTCGGCGTCGCAGATGCTGATGCGGAAGACATGTTTAGAAGCGGCCAGATAGACCGGTATTAAGGTGGGGGTATCTTGCGAGGAAATAGAAGTCGTGGATAGTCGTCTAGGCCGTCAAATCGTGAGGGTGAACTGTACGAGGGCCCGCGTTAGGATTGAATCGTGGTAGGTCCCGCAGAGAGATGCACCATGACAATCGCTATGCAAAAAGCAAGTTAAATGCAGGCTAGAATGGCAGATAGAGGAGAATCCATGCAGGAAGAAGAGGGATGACAGCAGTCAGAATACAGCCGACATATAGAAGAGGAGTAGGAGGATAGATAAGTAGGCGGGAGAGAGCTGAGGTTGGCGACTTAGGTTTTGGTGTTTGCTTGTTTCAAGTTTGGCAGCCGCATTGGTCCTTGGCAAGATTCTGACTTGTGGACGCCACTGCGTCATCGTGCGCGCGAATCAGGATGGAGGAATCCTCACCACCAAGCGATGCGACACAGACACAGCACCTTGATACAACCGAGCGCGGTTACACGCTTTCTCTCTCTCTCTCTCTCTCCCTCTACTTAACGGAAAAACTCTTAAGCATACTATTACTATTGTTAGCATGGTTTCTATTTTACGCGTTTATTTCTACCAGAGGGGCTTCTACTGCGACGCTACATGACCCTTAGAACATCTAGAATCTGTCGTGTTGGTGTAGGGGAACCTTGGAAGACAGGATCTGCACGTGTAAGTCGTGCAACCATGCAAGTTACCGTGGAATTCTTGATGTCAGAACTCAAAAGGCATGGCTCCAGGGGTGCCTATTTAGCGATAGGGATATGGCAATTGAGGACCTATGCCCCTTGTAAGTCTGCACAAAATTTCAATTCAGATATTTGGTAATGTTGAAAATTGTATTTGGCCAGTAGCGATATACCTCTGAATACCTTGCCGCTGAAATAGGCAGCAGTAATATTTCATGTCCTAAATTAATGTTGCGTAGCGTCGTAGTGTTGTCCGGATCTCGAATCGGAAGGCCGTAGGTTTGGAATCTCAATCTATGTCGGAGATCTCTACGTAGATAGCTTCAGGCCCCAGCCCAATCCCATTACTGTGGGCAAGTTGATGGAGTAGATGAGAGAGCAGAAAATTGCGTACAAGATCCAAAGGCAAGAGAGAGCAACCAACCCCTTCCCGTCGGCAATTGCAGGCTCCAAATATGCGGCAGAGCCAACGCCATGATATCGGTAATCATATTCAGCGTGTCCGCCGCCACAAACGCGGCGGTATGGTTCCCGCACTTTACAGGGATCGTTGGGTTCCAGTTTAATTTGAGCGGCGAGTAGAGAAGAAAGGCTTCAGTGACAATACTGAAAGCCCAGCCCAAACGATCACCAACACAACGTAAATGCTTCAACGCAGTTATCTCTTCGAGCCGGAGATGCGTAGATAGAGAACCATGAGTGAGGTATTAACGAGATCGAGAACGATGCCGTAGAGGCTTTAGCAGGGAATGAGAAGCTGTAAAATAACTTTGTGGTTGCTCGTGTGACATTCGCAGTGTTATTTAGATCATTACCTTTAGCACGAGCTCGAGGTCTGGAAGACACATTTGAGTCAGTGCGTAGTAGCCGACACCACCTTCAGTTACCACTATGTTTTGGACAAATATTAGCTAGAGAAGAATTTTGCCGGCAGCTGTCATGGTTGATGTCACACAGACTGATCCAAAAGCTGGCAAGTTGGAAATTTATTTCCTCAATTCAGGGGATGCCCCAGAAACTATTTGACAAAGTTTCTAGGCGAACAATTGATAGAGCTGGATTCTAGGGCTCGTATCTGGCCTCCAGCAGTGGCAAGGTCGGGAGGAATCATGTCGTGATCAGCAAACGAAGGAAATAGCAAACATTGGTGTTGCCTGAGACTCGAAATGAAACTTTGAGGAGCAAAAAGCATATGTGAGGCTGTGAATTGATCTCGAGGATTGGGCAGAGAACAATAGTTTTATACCACTATACGTGCTCTGATTCCTTTTTGTTAAAGCAACGAGAGAGGCAATTTGCGACGTCAAACATGACGAAGGCAGTTGGGAGCATCAAGCATCTGCTGTTTGGCAGTAGACGCAGCGCCATATAATCTAGCTAGATTGCCGTAAACATCTGTCTCCAAAGGAAATGATAACCCGAAAAATGTTTCGACCGCAAGGGGCAGAAGGGGGTTAAATCATCAGGGCTTGCATCGGTCATTGCAATTCATGTCCTGAGGAATGGATTCAGAAGTTTTGGAGCAAGCTCTAGATCACCACCCCGCCCCAAAATACCCACGGCCGGAATTTAATAGCACGTGTTCTTGATCCTGCAATCATGATACTTACGTGGAGGCTAGGCAAATGTGTTAACTGTTATACAGGTTTAAGTTACAGCAGTAGAGAAAACGAAATGAAACCTCGTTATGTAAAACCTCTAATCAGGTAGCGCTCGCATAACTCCCTCAAATGCTACAAGAGCCATAGCATTAGCCGGAAATGCTCTCAAAAAACACGGTACAAACCCTCTCCAATAGCCCCTCCATCCGTTTTCTCTATAGACTGCCTTTGCTGCGTCTCTCCATCTCGCAAATTTGCGTTCTGGCCCAAGCGGATCCGTCATGATTCGCTGCTTTACCACATCCGACGGGTATGCAGTCAGCCAGAATATCTGGGCGGAAAGGCCACCAGCCCAGAAATTTATCACCGGTACGGATAAAGAGGTGTTGTTGTGCATGAGACGTGTGAATATGTCGTATGATCCCCACCAGAAGAAGAAAAATGTGCGGAAGATGAGAGTCGCAGTGAGACCGTGGTAGACTCCCCTAATGCCGTAGTTGCTGAACTAGGAGAAAGTTAAAGACAGGGATGAAGATGAAATGACGATGGGCTATTTACCAGCTTATTGATACAGTCGATTGGCCCAGAATATAGCCGCTTTGACTTGTCTACCTGGTATTGCACCTGCAATCGGGCTTTGACATGCTCCACAGGTCCCGCAATGAAGCTAACTGTCCAACCTGCCATTACACCCGCCATTCCATGCCCGAGAAGGGGTAGTTTCGGTCTTACTGAAGACGTAGTATGGATTCCAAGGCTTGGATTGAATATATATTCATTCAGTACTCGGCGATATACATTTAGGGACCCTAGCATTCTATACCAGAAGTCAGTAAAGGCCCGGCATTGAAGAATGTCAGTCTTACACTGAGTCCATGAACATCCATCCCACCAATGGCGGAGTTGCTCCCTTGTATAGCCCTTTGACACCTTCTTTCCGAAGGGTTTGGCTCAAGCAGTCCCACGGTCCTCGGAAATGTGACGAATCGGTCGTCTGGAGTCGGACCTTGACAGTGTCAAAGCTTCGGATGGTCAGAGGAAGAGTGCTCGATACTAAGGTAGGTATATTCTTACGGATGGCCAACTGCAAAGGATTAGTGCCTGGGTTTGGATAGGTGCTTTTGAAAAAAAAAGAGGGGTTACCTGATAATTTAGCAATGCCAGAAAAGACACCGGAAACGAAGCCTTTGTAGTTTTTGGTTCCCTGGCTGGCTATGATCTGCTTATCAGGTGTCTGATTGAGCCCATCCTGGACGGGTTGCTTCACCGTCGTGGACATTGGCGTTAGAGGGAGAAGGACGCGAGCTTCGGGGAGAGCAAGATCATTCCGGTGGAAGGCTCCGCAGAGTCAAGAGCAGTATTTAGGCGTTGACTCAGCTGTAGCATCTATGAAGCCGAGAAGGAGCCTAGAAGCGGCTTAGAAATACGCAATGCTGATGGTGGTTGATGACGATGACGATCCCTACATATTGTAAAGCTCCGAAATCGCCGCCGGCGATTCGCGAATCGCTTGGCCTGGCTGTACGCCCTGACTATCCACAAACAAACACCATGTAGTTCTCTCAGCAGAGAGAGCGGTCTCCGACCGTGAACTGTTTGGTATATCCTACGTCCCTCTAGATCACTATTTTGGAGAATCATGGCTTCTTCCGCTAACCAGGCTGTTGCCGCGGCGAACCCGGATACCACGCGCGTTGTTGATTCGAAGAAAGGTATGTCCGGCTTCAAGTTTGCTTGAGCGCATCTGAACTAATAGTGATGGACAGTGTGGACAACACTGATTACGAATACCAAATACCTCACCGGACTCCTTACCCTCGACCACTCGTTGAAGAAGTACAAATCAGCCTATCCGCTCGTCGCGCTGTACACGGACACCTTCCCACCGGAAGGCCATAAAGCCCTGGACATCCGCGGCATACCCAAGAAGCATGTCGATTACCTGCTGCCATCTGTGCAAAAAGACTTCAGCCAGGATCCGCGCTTCTACGATTGCTGGAGCAAGCTGACGCCATTCTCACTTGTCGAGTATGACCGAGTAGTGCAGTTGGACAGTGACATGTTGGTGTTGCAGAATATGGATGAGCTGATGGATCTAGAGTTAGATCCACCGAGTATGGCAGGGAAAGGAGATCGAGTATTCGGCGCGAGCCATGCCTGCGTCTGCAATCCCTTGAAGAAGCCCCACTATCCGAAAGACTGGTAAAGACATGCTGTCACAATAAGCTTGAAGCTTCGTGCTGACGACATTCAATAGGGTCCCAGAGAATTGTGCCTTCACTTCACAGCACGACACCCCAGATGACGCGCAAATACACGGTGCACCCTCATCATTTGGCCTTGGAATACCCAATGGCGGCCTTCAGGTGGTCAATCCATCTGGCGAAATATATGCTCTCATCCTGGACCAATTGTCCAAGGACACAGCAATTGACAATTACGATTTCGCGGATCAGTCTTTGCTTGGTGATCTATTTTCTGGAAGATGGGTGAGCATCCCTTATATCTACAATGCTTTGAAGACGCTGCGCTGGGAAGGCGTCCATCATCAAATATGGCGAGATGAAGAGGTCAAGAACATTCATTACATCTTGAGTCCTAAGCCTTGGGATGAGAAGCCAGGGGAAGAAGCCGAGGAATCTCATACGTGGTGGTGGAAAACAAATGACGATCGATTGGAATCTGAACGGAGCCGAGGAATTAACGATGGCTTTTGATACTTGGAGACACGGGATCAACTCGTCTAAGTGGCTTCAGTACCTGATTTTAGATTTTATTATTGTGCTTTTGTAATGCGAATAAATCGTGATAGCGCTATGAAAACAGAATTTACTGGCAATCTCGGATAAATCATGAATCGCGCGGAAGGATTTCCTGGAGGGCGCACCTCCGTACTGCTGGGTAAGGTGCAGCCCAGCGCTGATATCTTACCAAGGTAAAGCAAGCAAATATTGCCAACATACAATAGCTACACAACGCTCAATCCAACACCGCATTATTCATTGTCCTGTATGAGTTTCATATAATTTGACCCGCATTTCGTAGGATAAAAAATCATTAAACTAGGACCCCTTTTGGCGGGGGTTGTTTCGGCTGGCGCCGTGGTGAGCACCGACGCTGATCACCACGCGCCTGGCGCTCCAAACCCCTAACCACACCACGCATTCGAGGTACGCGAGCCTCCTTCACTCCCCAGCCTTTCACACTCTACGAAAATTTCCCGAGTCGCCCAGTCTCTTGCCAATTGCGCCGTTCTACACTCCTCTTGACTCGCATCCAGCAACAGCCAAGACTCCCGCTGTTATCGAACAACCATATCGACGCGACTGCCTAGTTCCTCCTCTCGAGGTCCCCCCGAAGAGTTACAGCCCAATACCTAAAACAAGGCTCACTGCGAAGGATCTCTTTAAAGACCACTCGGTCTCGATAATCTCCACAATTTGGCACAATGGGTGGAACAATATCTAAGATGATGAACAAGATCTTCGGATCGAAGGAAATGAGACTACTGATGCTTGGTCTTGATGCTGCGGGCAAGACCAGTACGTATATACTCCGCTCACTATCTTCCTTCATGGGCATTCCTTTTCAACGCGCAAACACAATAGCTAAATTCACTGCGTGTTTACAGCCATTCTTTACAAACTCAAGCTCGATCAGGAAGTCACGACTATCCCCACAGTTGGCTTCAACGTCGAGACAGTAACATATAAGAACACCAAATTCAATGTGTGGGATGTAGGTGGCCAGGACAAGATTAGGCCGCTATGGAGACACTACTTCTCCGGTATGTTTTTTGGGCATTCTCATACTGGTAGGCTTGCGCAAATTACACAATTTGCATATGCACCTACATTTTCTTTACTTCCATTGACGAGGTTTTGGCGGAATACATAATAACATGATATCGCGCTATAGGTACCCAAGGCCTCATCTTCGTTGTCGACTCCAACGACCGCGACCGAATCGAGGAGGCAAGAACCGAATTGGCACGCATTATCCAAGATCGGGAAATGAAGGATGCCCTTCTGCTCGTGTTTGCAAACAAGCAGGATATCTCAGGAGGTGGGTGCCTAGCTTATCTACTCCCCATTAATAGGTGAGAAGTTACAAATGCTGACATGATTATGATTGGGCAGCAATGCGACCCAAAGAAGTTTCAGATAAGCTGCAGCTCGAGAAGATCGCTAAGGATCATGTTTGGAAAGTCGAGCCTAGCTGCGCGACTACGGGTGAGGGGATCTTTGAGGGCCTCGTAAGTATTTCTGTATTTTTCATAGCCCTAATCAGTTACTTACAGATTGGACTTCATAGGCATGGCTTTCAAACAATGTCAAAGTGCCGATTGCAAAGTAATCGAATCGTCTTCGACCTCTCCGACATGTCCCACTCTACGACTGCATGCGCACCTGCCCCTTTCTGCATATACCCGGCTTTTCGGTTCCTATTCGTTTTCGTCCTGCCATGCCAGTACCAGCACCCCCTCATCTTCTCTTCATTCTCTTCTTGGCCTTCTCGTTTTCCCGTACTCTACTCTTTTAATAGCGAGCAATTTTCCATTGCGAAAAGAGCATGGGTGTCCTACTCCCTTCATATTCACCTCTACTTTCTTCATGGCTCCGGTCGTTTCTGGCGAATCAGTGGTTTTTTCCTTGGGTGGAGAGTGGGAAATAAGATACCCTGGGACGAACGAGTCCGATTATACTTATATTCCTCTATTCGGCTTTCACTTTGTAGATGTTTTGCTTTTTCTCTGCTTCCTGCGTGCCTTTTTTTGGTTCTTCTGGAGTTTTAAAGTTTGTGTCGGAATTGTTATGGCTGTATGTACGATGGTCGGGAGAATAGGGGGGGATTCAAAATTGGTTTTATATTATTGCAGGTATCGAGGCTCATATGTTCGGATTCGTTGTTTGGGGTGCTAGATTTGTTGTGGAAGCCGTGCGGTTATAGCGATCCCATTTTCTAAAGTTGAAAGGCATACTACGATACTTATGCTCTTTCATCCCTGAGAACTTGCGTTGGCATTGCGATTATCAATATCTAGGATAGATAACCTACTCTCATTGATACACACCCACCACCAGCGAACGGCCTTCAGCCAATCTCACCAATGTCCACACCCGCAGAACGCGAAACTGCAATCCTAACACCTAATACCTATAACTCCTCCAATGCACCATCCGAGTTATCAACTAACAATTACCCCCAACCCCCAACAACCATAGCTCCATTCCCCCTCTTCCTCGCCGTAAACCTCTACTACTTATCAGGCAACACAAACCTCCTCTCAACACTCATCTCACGATCCGCCTCATCCTCGCCCTCAAACCTCAGCCGTACAAACAACTCCGCGACCCCCTTCGCCACCTCCTTACCCCCCTCCTCCTCTTTAACTCCCTTCTCCCCGACTCCCACTCCATCTCCCCCTTTGCCTTCCTTGACATCTTTTCCCTCTCCGCCCTTCCCCTCCTTCTCTTTCCTATTCTTAGCCGACCAATTCGCGACGACTTCCGCTTTGTAGAACGTCGTTGTGCCGGGGTAGAGCGCGAGCACGTGGCGTTTGGCAGGGAGGTCGGGGAGGGTGGAGTTTGCTGTTATGGGCGGGATAGCGACGAGATGGTTGACGGAAGCACGGTAGGGTTGCGCGGGGGTCGGCGGGTCAGGGTCTGAGTCGATGATTTCGTAGCTGGGAGGGAGGCTGTTAGTCGGGAGGGTGTTTGACAAAGTCGGGTGGGGTGAGGAGAGGGGTTATATACCGCCGCTGCTTGCCTTCCCCGATTACGGAAGTGACACGGCAGAGGATTCCTTCGCCTTCGGCAGCTTTGGCTTTGTTGCGGTAGAGGACTTCGGTGTCGACTTGGAGTTTGTGTTTTTCGGCTGGGACTGGAAGGGGGTAGGTGTAAGTATAGTATGGTATGTGCGTAGATCAAGCTGAAGATTCGGATGATTATGAGAAGACGTGGATGTGGAGCAGAGATAAGATAGAATTGGAAAGTCTAATGAAATTCTGCATGACTGGGGTATCTAAAGAAATTTCCAACCGCCGTTTATGATGTAAATCAATTATCCCAACATCAGCTTGGGCTCGGCATTTCCAACATTGAATCAAAGTTTAGGAAAGATGAATATGGGTCAAATCTAAAGTCGAGCCTTACCTTTCGTCGAATCTGCACTCTCGCCGCCATCGTCTACCTTCACGGAAGGCTCCCTAACCACCGGCACCGAACTCGCCCGCGACGCCGCCTTGCCAATCAGTCTACTCGCCGACGTCGAAATGGACACTTTGGGGGACGGGCCGCCCGGACCGGGGGACTCGGCTGCGATGCTATCGCGGTCGTCGAGGGTCTCGGTGTGCTTCCGCTTCGTGGTCCGCTCGCGTTGGGATTTGCCTGCGCTGCCGGAACGTGACGTTGGGTCGGGTTCGTGGGCGTCGCGAAGGGCGGAGAGGATTTCTAAGGATTTGAGGAGGTCGTTGCCGGAGTCGGATTCGATGAGGTTTTGGATTTCTTCGGTGAGGCGGATGTTGTCGCGGAGATACTTTTCGAGTTCGGCGTCAATGGTTGGGGATGGAGAGTCACCGCGTGCTGGTTGAGATGTGAGCAAGCAATGGAGTCAATGAGAACATATATAGAAGATTTGAAACAATTATAGCATTATTTGGGATAGCTAAACACAATCGGCTTGAATAACTGGGCACATGACGTACCTTCGGCTGCGTTCTGTTGCTCGGAAAGCTCGACGATCTTCTTTGTGATGTCGTTCGATCTGGCCTATGGGTGACTGCTTCAGTATCGTTTGCTGACTAGATGGGAATACGCAAAATGGAAAACACCCGTCAAAGTATCGATTTTCTGAGCACTCGGGCGCATAGTTTGGTGAGGTATTCGCGGAGGCAAAAATAATGAAGAAGTTGGAATTTGATTCTTACGGCCAGAGCGTCCACTCTCTTCGCATCACTTCGAATCTGACTCCATATGCTGCGCTCTTCATCGACTTCTTCTTTGACTTGGCCAGCGCGAGGCCTACTACGGGCAGCCATGTCTGCGCCCAGGCTTCAAGATCGGCTGCGTTTTCTGTGGTGCGTAGGCGTCGTTGGATTTCTTGCAGGCAGTTTGTTTCTAGGAATAAGTCAAGGAATAGCCACATCAAATAAATGGCTTGTTATAAACGAGAGGGTTGGATTTTGATAGTGAGGTTTGCCGCGGTGTGACCTCTCCTCCGCAATTCCTGGATGGTGAGGCGGAGGCTTGTCCCAAAGAAGGCAAGCCGACATCCTCGTCACAGCTTATTTCAACGCCAGCGGGACCTTAAGCGGTGACGTTGAAGATCACATGGGCAAGCTGTAACGTGTCAGTATGAGTCTCCCTCCGCTCAATTGTCTCCAGCAAAGCTCAAAATGCAGGTTCCTTTGATACGTCTTCAATGCGGTAAAAATCCAAACAATCATATAAAGCAATTATATTCTAATCATCCCCCCAGGTGTGAACAGCTACGAATGGGGTTCGTTCTCACCGAAATTCCCCTCCATAAATCAACAAGAACAGGATAGACTGAAGTTGTCCAGGAAAGGTCGGAAAGGATTCTGCTGCCGCCAAATATGCTGCAGCGACTCCATCAAATGATTTCTCGATACAGGAGGAAAAGCCATATGCTGAAGTTTGTTCTCCGCCTGCTATAAACAGTTTAACACGCAGCTTGATTAACCCTTGGTCTAGCTATGGATGGGAACACATCCTAAATTGCCTTCCAAAGATCTTGAGACTCAACGCACATTGCTTGATCTCATCCAAGATAACCAAGCATTGCTTTCGAGGGAAGTCACTGAGCGCTATGGCAATACGCTCCCATTCCTGTTCAAGGTCCTCTCAATCAACAAGGCACTCAGTATACAAGCGCACCCGAACAAGAAGCTTGCGGAGCAGCTCCACAGCAAAGACCCTAAGAACTATCCCGGTCAGTCATTTCCGGTGCTTAACTTCAGCCATTGCTCACAGTTCGACCAGATGACAACCACAAACCCGAGATGACCATCGCGATCACGCCATTCGAGGGCCTCTGTGGTTTCAGACCCCTCAAAGAGATCTCCCACTTCCTAAACACTATCCCCTCACTACGCAAGCTCGTCGGCGACGAGGAATCCAAGAATTTTGAGGCAGCAATCAACGGCAAGGAAGCATCAGACAATGCAGAGGACATTGAGTCGAACAAAAAGGCATTACGGTCGGCTTTCACGGCGCTAATGAACGCAGACAAGGAAGCGTTAGCCATAGCTATAGAATCGCTGCTCGAAGCCGCGAAGTCCGAGGGTGCCAAATTCGCCGGCGAAGGCGGGCCTTCGAATGGTGGGAAAGAGCTTGCGGATTTGGTACTCCGTCTGAACAGTCAATTCCCCAACGACATCGGCCTCTTCGTGTTCTTTTTCTTGAATTATGTCAAACTTGAAGTGGGAGAGGCTATGTTCCTAAAGGCAGACGATATCCATGCCTACTTATCGGGAGGTATGCAGTCTCGTCCCTCGCTGCTTTCAAATCCCCTATGAACTCGTCTTTTGTCAAAATTTCAAAATCATACTAACACTGAACCAGACATAATCGAATGCATGGCCTCCTCCGACAACGTCGTCCGCGCCGGGTTCACGCCCAAATTCAAAGACGTCGCCACCCTCACCAGCATGCTAACCTACTCCTACTCGCCTCCCTCGGAGCAAAAAATGACCCCTGTAGACTATCCCTACGTAACCCTCAACGTCCACGCCTACACATCTAGCTCAGCCAGCATCCTCTATGACCCACCAATTGACGAGTTCTCAGTCGTGCGCACCTCACTCAACGCGAAGGGGGCTAAAGCTACGTTCGAGCCAATCCAAGGTCCTAGTATTGTGCTGTGTACGAAGGGGAAGGGGTGGTTGAGTGTTGGGCCGAAGAAGGAGAGGTGTGAGCAGGGGTTCGTGTATTTTGTGGGTGCGACGGCGGAGCTGGTGGTTGAGAGTGAGGGGGATGAGGATATGGTGACGTTTAAGGCGTTTTGTGAGTTGCAGGGAAGGGAGAGTCAGCTGTGAGTGCGAGAGGGCAGGTATCCATTGAAATTACTGCCAGAAGGTGCATGGCGGGAAATTGGAGCTTGAGTGAAGCAGATTATTATAATAGAAAAGCTACGTATTTAGATCAAGCCCAGAGTCTGGATGATGAATTATGATCGGCTATTTTCCATGGCTAAATAGGGACCTGAAAACTCGCAAAGCTTTAGTCTTGCAGAGAACCAAGCTCAGTTATGTCATTAATCTTCAGCATATGCTTAAATGGCTCTGTGAGGCTTCCGTAACTTTCCCTAATTCAAAATGGCGGGAAAAGCAGCTTAGGCAATTTTAGCTCTACTCCAAGCAGAGGGTTAAATTTCGATGCGATTAAGGATGCGGTAATGCATTCATACAATCGTCATACAACAAAAGTACGTGAAATGTTGCACACAGGAATGTTGTGCTCTTAAACATCCCGCAATATGCCGCTTCGTTTTCGACAGCAATATCCTAGCGAAATATCTTCAAGCGGTACAAATGTCCAACGCCAATGCTATGCAATTGTCCATCCCACCCACTAAGCCCGATCCCAGGCCAGATTAAACGCCGACCAAAACTGCAGAAAACAAATGCTACGCAAATACATCGCGTATTAGCTCTGCCCCGGCATTGGGCTCATCCCAGCTTTCTTTTCACCCTCGCCTCCTTCCTCGTCATCGGCTTCAGACTCGCTCGCCTCCTCCCACCCTGCAAGCGCCCTCAGGACTCTATTTTCGTTCTTCAGCTCCCTAATCTTCCTCAACGCAGGTAAATCGGCCTCATTCTGCGCCCTCAACGCCAGTCGCGCGTACTCCGCCACGCGGCCAAGCCCAGCTTGCCATTCCGCATGCTCGAGGCGCAGTTGCATGGATGTGGCGCGCTCCTTTTCGATGAGGTCGTGATAGTGCTTATGGAGAGTTAGCATGGCTTGGGTTTGGGTGTAGGCGTAGGGGCGGAGCTTGTCGAGGACAAGGGTGAGTGCGTTTTCGTAGTCTTGAGTTAGGGCGCGGAGGGAGGTATTTGACGTGCTGAGGGTGGCGAGTTGGGTTTGCGCGGTGCTGAGTTGGGTTGTGAGGTTCGCGATTTCGGCGGCGCGGGAGGCTGGGGGGTAGAGATGTTAGATGAATTGAGAGAGGGTGTTGAGAGTGGAGAGTGGGTTTGAGGGGGAGGGGAGAGTACCGTGTAATTCCCCGTTCACCTGGGCGAGTGTGGGTGAGGTGCCGTCTTGCGCTGCTCGTGCTTGGATTTGTTGCACGCTGGTCACTATTCCGGCCGTCTGGGCCCTGTTCTCTGCCAGCACTTCGCTCAGTTGTTGCACCACAGTCCAGAGGTGATTCATATCTGTTTGTTGTCCGCCGCTCGGCAGCCCGTTCACCATCGGTATGCTGCTGCCGGGGATTCCATTTGACTGTTGTGATGCTGGGTTGGGAGAGGGAGCCTGTCGCGGCATGTTGGATCCCACGCCTCCTCCAGATGTGTCGAGAAAGGATGAGAAGTTGTTCATTGTAAAATTGGCGACTTCTTCGTGGAGATAGGCCGACTTTACTTCGAGGATGCTGAGAGATTCGACGACTTCAAAAGGGAAGTTGAGCGCGTTTGTGCGAGGTCTAAGGCCCCACTTTCATGGAGTTGGAGGAATTTTGCTAGCTTGGGTACTGTGGTATCTTCAAACCCGTGGAGTGGACGTCCAGTGCGTGCTGTTTCGTCGAAGGTCGTCTTTAGGGTTGGAGATGGAGGTTAGCTACCGATATGGCAAAGTTCCGGATAAACTCACGGTCCGATTCATCACCTATTCCCCGCTCGTTTCATCATGCCAACAAAGTGTATTCTTCACGTACCATTCTTTCATATATTACTCTATGGCACAACTAATCCCTCAGGATTTCTGTAATGTTCTTTAAATATTTTTCTTTAACCCACATTCTTCTCCCTCGACTTTCTTCTATCAGGCGCTGCATCTGTACGATATCTCTAGAGTTTCCAAGTCTATTCTGTATACACTTGTCTAAGACTCATACACATGCCATCCACGTAGACCCTCCAAAATGCGACCATTCAAACGAGCGTGGCCGTGCTAGCTCCAAAGTTCTATTCAAGCATGAAGTTGAAATCCTTGAAAATCTAATTCATCGTCGCCTTTACCTTCGACATCGGGTAGGACGCCGGTCAGCCAATTGCCAATCCGATCTTCTTTTTGCGTATACTTTTTCCACAACTCAGTCTTGAATCTCAGTCCCGCCTGACCAAACCGGCCAATTTCTAACAACAGAGCGCTATCAAGCCTCTCCGGCCCATTCTTCATTTCTCCTGCGTCATACGCGATCGCTTCGGCTCGTGTCGGCGGTCTGGCATGTCTGCTAGGCAGTGACTGAAATGGAGTGGCTGAGGACTGGCGATAGCGATGCTTTGTCTTGGAAATTAAATATGTGTTTCCAGAGGACCGGTTGGGTTGGCTTTCGCGCTTTAGAATGGTGGGTTTTACTGATGGGGTAGAGGAGGGTGGGTGGCTTCGTGATTGATCGTGCACTTGTTCCTGCAGCCTTTCCCGCACCGGCTCGCGCACCAGATAATTATGGAATGGAGCCTGCTGCTCTGATGCCTGATCCTCTATTTCGGGCTGCTCTGGTTCTGGTTGCACTAATTCCAGCAACTCTAGTTCTGAATACTCTGATTCGGACCGCTCGAGAGTCTGTCCTTGATCGACGCTCTGGTTTTCGGAGTCCGCCACAAACCGCTTGCAACATTCCCGGAACTCAGAAACGGACTGATCGAGAGTCTGCTCGTGCTCAACGCTCTGGTTTGCATCGCTGGGCGTGAGCGGTTCGAAATATTCCCATATTTCGGAATCGGACTTCTCGGGGTCTCTCTCCATTGTAAATTAGAGCTCTAGCTGGATTTAAGGTGGTGAGTGGATTAGAAGGTGTGATCTTGTGGGGTGTGTCGCCAATTGTGATTTGCGATGGTCATAATGAAGTTGTGAAGACACCAGAGTTGTGCGAAAGCGAGTTTGGAACAAGAGTGAAATATGAGACGGAGAGTCATGTGAAATACATAAAGTTGGAGCTGGGCGGGGTATTGCTGCTATTCAAAGCATAATGAGAAAGTTAATTGAGGGACTCCACACCATCCACACTTCAAGTAAACGATGGTATCCTCAATCCTAGCGCCATAAAACGCTTTCACAGTGATAAAAGTCCTCCAAATATCCCCATAAGTAAACCCAACCAGCGTACTCCAGACGCCATCCCAATATTCCTTACCAACTCCTAATCACACTATCTAACTTTGCCCGCTCATCCTCCACAACATCCATATCCCCATCCTCCACTTCTACCCTTCCTCTTTCAACTTGCCCATCCCCAAATCTCTCCGCAACTCTCCCAGCAACCCTAATAGCTAGCGTCCGCGTTTTCAACAATTCGGCGCCTAGCGTCGCATCACGGGTCACGAGATTCGGCTGGATGGTGCTTTGGGGGTTACGGTAGGGTTTTAGTAGTATGAGAAGGGTGCGATAAGTGGACAGCTTTTGGGCGAGGGTGAGACGCCGAGCTGATATTGAGTGAAGGCGCGTGAGGATGTTGGTGTAGGCCTCTTGGGTTGCGGGTGAGGATGAGGATGAAGAAGTGGGTAGGGGACGGATGGAGTACGATGGTGTCCAGGTTGGAGGGAGTTTGGCAATGTTTCTGTTGCGCGTTGGCGTTAGTATTCAGGTATGAGTTGCTGTTTCAAGTAGGACTAACTGGTGGTAGGGGCAGTCTAGAAAGAACAAAAGGCTCGTTTCGATGTTCTTAAAGGCAAGAGCGCGATCGCAAGTCCAAAACAAAATAAACAACAAGAGGGAGAGAAAAAGATACGAATGTACACAAGAGCCAGGGAAAGTTATCAGGTTGAATCTGCACAAGAAAACCTATCCAAACGCAGCCAGCAACAAGGAGACAACGTGTGGACTTACTCATCTAATCGTAGATCGTCCTCAACACGTATATTGCTGGTTGCCCCCTCTTCATCATTGGTAGCAGCTACAGGATCGTGGACTTCGAGATCCGGTGCTGCTGAGTCCCAGTATAACTGGTCTATTTGTTCCGCAACATGCCGGATTGATAGAGAACTGTAGACGGTTTTGTTATGCCGTCGGAGTTGGCGGTTCACTAGGTAAATAGATCGAGTCAGCGGTAGGGCTTATATTGAATTGAAAAAAGTTATGTATTTGAATCCGGGAAAGGAAAAGGTGGGCTCATGGGCATCTGGACAATGTCGTAAACCAACACGCTCAAAAGGTGGGCATTCTTGACCCAGCAAGTGTAAAACAAATATCAGAAACTCTAAGATGATAGAAACAGATAAGGAAGTAAAAAATTGTCCACCTGATCAGGTCTCCAAATAACTGTGGAGACCTCTTTATCAGGGACCAGTTTTTCGAGGTTCAAAACAAGCGCGTTCGAGGCAAAGAAATAGAGAAAGGAAATGCACCAATCTACCAACCTTCACGTGTCACATCTCTGATAACATTCTCTGGTATATTTCCGGCGCTCTCAACTCCTCCAAGCCATTGTTCCGAGGGCTGTAGTTGTTGAGAGAGGATACGCGTCTGTGTTCGGAGGAAGGAGGACTTGAGGCCCACGACAGTGTGATGATTAGTCGACATGATGGCAACAATTCCCTCAGTACGTTTATTTTGTATGTCGATAGATTGTAAATTATTTCCTAAGCGTGGTGGATGGTAGTAAAAATATGTTGTTTTGTGATGGTGAAGACAAATGTCTTGGCAAACAAAGCATCACGTGCTTTGCTTTTAATTAAACAAAAGATTTTGGGAATACCTCTCTAGTTCTAAGGCAAAATTCGAGTTCCTAAATTCCGTTCCTTGTTTATACATATTGGCTCCGTAGTAGGTAATAAGTCACGTGAGGATTGGCTGTTGTTCTCATCGATTATACCTCACCGCTGATGTCAACATTCAAAATCACATCTATACCATAGTGCGGCAGAATCCAAAGCTTATCCATCTGTGCTTATTTAAAGTATGAAGCGCTTCTGAGCAGGCTGCTCGGCATATTAATCTTATTATTGTGCTGATATATGATTAGATGGCTTGCTCAATTTGTCACGATTTTAGAGGGAGACTTTACAAAGGCATTCGAACTGAATCTCTCCATCAATCGGTCGAAGCTGGCTGCCCTTATTGTTCCTTAGTCTATCAATGCCTCTGCGACATGTTCGATCTGAAACACATTGAACACTTTGCAATCAATACCGACTTTTCACGTCTTCCCCGTCCTTCCTTGATTCAAGTACAGCTTTCTCGGGGGTACAGTCCGAAGGATCCTAGGCTCGGTTCTGGTTCGTTCGTTGGCATGGAAGACATAGAGATCTATTCTCCACAAGGTACTGTGGCAAATCAATACAACAAGTCTTAAACCTAACGGCCAAGGAGGTCAAGACAGGCCCGGAGACTGGGTCAAAAGCGCTTGGGATGTTCCTGACAATCCCAATTCTGAGAGCTCTTTCTCATTTATTTCGGAATGTCTGCAGCGGTGCTTAATAGATCACGTTCAAGAAGAGTGTGGCGCCCCAAATTTCGAACCCATATTCCCTAAACGTGTGGTCAAAATTGGTGGGGACCTTGGGCTTATCCAAGTCATCGAGTACGAGGAGAGACTCGGCCCGTACCTTGCACTCAGCCATTGTTGGGGAGGAAATATCTCTCTTCAGCTAACATCATTCTCGCCGAGCTTATTTGAAAGCATCGATTTTCAATCTATGCCAAATACCTTTCGCGATGCCATCCAACTCACACGAAGATTAAGCTACCAATACATTTGGACAGATAGTCTGTGCATTAAACAGGATAGCGCCACCGACTGGGAGATCGAAGCAAATAAAATGGGGGCCATATACCGAAATGCACATCTCACTATTGCGGCGTCGTCGTCGAAGGGCAGCGCCGTCTCTTTCCTCGCGCCAAGACCAAGAATTGGGCCTCCACAGCAGGATCTCAGTTTCACGGATCGTGATGGGAAGTTGTACCATTTGCAAGCACGACGGCCTTTGTCTATTCATGAGCACTGTGTTGTCGAGGACGGGCCTCTGCACAAGCGGGCATGGTGCTTTCAGGAATATTATCTGTCAGGAATATTATCTGTCAAGGCGGGTTATCAGCTTCGATGTATCTGAAATTCGATGGAAATGTTCCACAGAAATCTCATGCCAGTGCGAGCGTCAGTGGTATAGACCACCCCAATTCTTCCAAATCATCCGTGATCCATACGAAATCGGAGACCTCGCAGTCCTAGATTGCTGGTTTAATGCTATCAACGAGTATTCAGGTCGAGAGCTTACTTTCGAGACTGATCGGCTCCCAGCACTCGCTGGTATAGCGTCATCAGTCCAGAGAGCAACTGGCTGGAACTATGTTGCCGGGTTGTGGGATGAGCACCTTCTAAGAGGCTTGTGCTGGCGTTCGTCAATCCAAGATCAAATACCCAGCTTACGCTTACCGACCGTCGCCCCTAGTTTCTCGTGGGCTTCGATCGCGAGCGGAGTGTTTTACGACTATGATCCTCGAAGCGACGCATCCGCTGACTATCTCACGACTGTGATTCGCTCTCACGATGATTCAATGAGCCAGGATTTCCTCGGGAAGTCTTTCGCCAGCGCCTTTATTGAATTGGAAGGGCCACTTCTAGAAGCCCGCTTAACATGTTCTGATACAACGAATGACATGCAGTACTACGCAAGGCACGAGGGTTTGCTGTGGGAAGTCTTCCCCGACACGCAGCTTACGGCAGTCGTAGTAGGAGAGACCACTGTCGCAGCTCGTTGCGAAGCACGCGAAGCTGAAGAGCTTCACGGTCTCACCATTTGGATATTATTCTTAGGTACTAGAGAAGACGAGGGACAGAGCTGGGTTGACGCAATTGCGCTTCGTGAACTGCAGCCGAATGGTGAGGCCTTTGAACGCATTGGTTTGATGCACGAGGAAGGCCATGGACTCGGGAGCTTCGAAGGTGAAGATGAAAGGCAACAGGAGGCACATTTAGTATGGCAGAATCTGATACAGAAAGCAGAGTGGTCAAGAGTGAAGATCTTTTAAGTATCTATGTTTCGTCGTCGCCATCGAGCCTTCGATCCCATAGAAACTTGCTGATAACGCAATTCTAGGGTCTCATGTGGCAGAAGGTGCCGTAAAATAAAAGGACAATAAGGACGGAAGAGCGAGAAGAAGCAGAGAAGAGAGAACTATGCGCGACCAGGCGAAATCATGAGATTTCCTGTACGTGCTCTTCGAGATATTTATGGTAAACTGTGATACTGACATACATTCTAGGTAGAAAAAATTCCTAGAAATCATTTAAAACGCCGTGCAAAAGCAGAGCGGCCTACTTTGCTGCAGCGAAGCACTTGGTGAACCAAGCAATGGCTTGCGCCTCTGCCGCCATTCCTCTCTCATTCTCCACCAGATCCGTCTGGCTTCGTCTGACTGCAAATCCATGGCGAGCACCCTCATACCAAACAACCTCATGCTCGCCTTTGCCTTTCTCTGTCTTGGCATTGAGTATTGCTTCGGTCTCCTCCACTTTAGCCTTCGGAAAGTGAGAATCCAAAGTGCCGTGGGCGATACTCGTGGGCTTCTTCATCTTGTTGCTGTTGTTGAAGACTCAAGGTGAACGGTCAATGGGTGGAGGAGCAAGGAGGAATGTCGTAACAGGGTCATGAGTCCACTTTATATGCCCGTACTCTATAACGTTCAGCTTCATGTTACTGTGGTGTCTATGATGAAGACCTGAATGCCAGGATGGTGGGAGATTCGCACGTCATCGATTGCTGATACAGTAGTTCGAATGGCCCGTGCAGGCTAAACCAGACTGGGCAACGATAATTATCGCGATTATCGTCGATAAATGCCAAGCCACCTTAGAATTTCCGTACTTTCCTATATAACTCTTATAATTAGGCTATAATATATAATATTATTATCACTGCTATTATTATTGCTATTATCTGTTAGGTAATAAACACCAAGACAGTATATAGATTACCCTGGAAGCTCTGCGAGCCGTATGCGAAGCGCAGCCTACGACGCGTCACGTGCTTCGCTTAGGGCCCACAGTTGTATTCCTAGAACCCCCGAACCCTCGAGTTTCTTAAGGATTCGTCTCATCTCTATATCTATTAATACAACCCTATTACCTACAATTAAGCTCCCTACCGTGCCCAGCTTTATACGGAACTCTTGTAATTAAAAAAAGATAGATTTTAGTACTAACTATAGTGTTAAAGTTTTAAGGTTTGGATTTCGTACGCTAGTATACGAAATTTATCCGTTATCGACGATAATCGCGATAATTTATCGACGATAAAATACCGTTATCGTTGCCCAGCCTGGGCTAAACTCTAACGACTTCAGACTGGGCAACGATAATTATCCCGATTGTTGTCGACAAACGCCAAGCCACCTTAGAATTTCCGTACTTCCTATATAACTCTTATAATTAGGCTACAACATGTAATATTATTGCCACTACTATTATTACTGCTATTATCTATCAGGTGACAAACACCAAGACAGTATATAGATTACCCTGGAAGCTTTGCGAGTCGTATGCGAAGCGCAGCCGCGCCTATGGCGCGTCACGTGCTTCGCCCAGGGCCACAGTTGTATTCCTATAACCTCCGATCCCTCGAGTTCCTTAAGGATTCGTCTCATCTCTATATCTATCAATACAACCCTATTGCCTACAATTAAGCTCCCTACCGTGCTCAGCTTTATACGGAACTCTTATGATTAAGAAAAGATAGATTTTAGTACTAACTATAGTGTTAAAGTTTTAAGGTTCGTTTTTGTACGCTAGTGTACGAAATTTATCCGTTATCGTTGCCCAGTCTGCACGACTTAAAGGCCTAACTCCATCGTCCGCTCTAAACGATATCTCCACCATTGAATCAAGCTTTTCAGCCATGGTAGCACTCGCATATCAATCACGAAAAAAGCAATGTCAACTGACTAGCTAACAGGTCCACGCCGAAGCCTCCACATTCACCGACGGGCTCACGAAGCGCGAGGTATACGCCCAAGTCCTAGAACAAGCTCGAACTCTGTTCGAGGGCCAAAGAAACTGGGTGAGCAGTAGCCGTCACGCTGTTTTCATTATTGAGCGTATCTACGACACATGTGCCTGACTGTATAATATTAATTCATTTCCTGGCGATATCACTACCTCTGCGGAAGTTCGGCAACACAAGCTGACCGCTACCCACAGGTCTGGTAACACTCGCGTGGCCTACTCCTCCGCTAAAGACTCCCTCTACAACGAATACGTCCTGATGACCGAAAGCCAGTAATCTATCTAATACCGCCTCCCTCCTCTACCATGCCCTCCACTCGCTTCCTTCGCCTCTAAATATGACAAACTGGTGCGGTTTCTATGTATTAGATCCCAAAACTCCCAATCAACTGATCCTGGGGCCATTCCAAGGACATGTCGCATGCCAAACAATCGCGTTCGGGAAGGGAGTCTGTGGGACTGCTGCTGAGACAAAGATTACGCAGCTGGTCCCAGATGTCGAGACATTCCCCGGTCACATTTCCTGCGATGGCAACAGCCAGAGTGAGATTGTCGTGCCGATAATACAAGGAGGGAAGGTTAGTGGACATCGGAAATTCAAAGTCTTCGCTATGTCTCGCAGATGGCAATAGATTTGAACGCACGGATGCTGATACTGTCGCGAGTAGGTCGTGGCCATCATTGACATTGACTGTGCCGTGAAGTCCGGATTCAATTCAGAAGATCAAGCGTCTCTGGAGGAATTGGCTAGTATCCTTGCTGAATCGTGTGATTTCTAGAAACTTTGCTCCCAGATGCACACCAAGTATCCTCCTCCAAATCTGGCCAAGAACGGAGTCTTGGCACGATTTGAGAGTAGATAGAAACCACCGGAGCGGCATTCTCAAGCAAATCTGTGTCAAGCGCAGAAACACGATCGCGACCATCATCTTTCAGATCGATCGTTAAAAAGAAATCCGTATACGTATAATTTCCTTGTCGGTTTCCCCAAGGGTTTGCAAAACGTGATGATTGGACCCAGTTTGGTATAGAAATCGCAAGAATCAGCATTCGAACAGCAGACTGTTGCGGCATGCGCTGTTCCCTATCATGCACCTCCACGGCCAGAACACCTCGCACGACCTGCCCACCAAACCCCGTCGTTGTTTGCTCGGAGTGTAAGCAACATACAGTTGATTTAATATCTATTTGGCTCCCGTACATGATTGACTTGGCCTCCGAAGACATCGTTCTGACCTCGCTCTGCGGACTTTACTTGCCCCTCAATCTACGCCAGAACCCTCAGACGGCTTGTACCTGATAAATGCTATCGAAGTAACCACCTCTTTATTTGCAAATGAACTTGCTACTCCTGAGTCAAGATGGTCACTTGGATGGAGGTTTCCATCAAGCAGCGTGCCGAATTTAGATTTCTGCATAACTATTTCACGGAGTATGACTCCGTTGCGCTTTGAAAACTTGATAGAACAAGTTTTACGTCACATTATTCACTCCGTCGTGACGGAATCTTGACGATAAGATGGTCCACATTGCGACTGCAAAACAGTTTGATGAAATCTTTCTTGGAGATTTTCCCGCAAGATCAGTGTAGTCCTCATTTGTGAGACTTCAGTCGAAGTATTATGTTAGTTTTTCTTAGTTTCTGATAGCTATTTAATACTCAATTGCGCCTGGTCTCACGCTCGTGATGCAGTATTCTCAAAACCCATGGTTTGTTAAAGTGAGAGAGTGAGCATAAGATTTAGAGTCTGTCTAAAATTTGCTTCATCAGTTCTTTGCCTGGCTGTCAGTCTTTGCACTGCTTTCCCAGCTTCGTTTTCATCTCCCGCCATCAGTCAGATTTGAGTCATACTCCGCACATTCCGTAATATTAATATAGCCAGTTCAGTGTCAGGTTAATTGCTCCCGTTTTTACGAACGCTTCATAAAAGAATCCCGGAGGAGTAAGGAGCCAAAGCATGGCCTGGAAGACGCCTTCGAAAGGGAAACCAGCCAAGTCAAATGCTGGTCGAATCAATACAAAGCCTCACAGCGATCGCGTGAGGAATGTTCAGGTTATACCCAACCACCTAGTTATGATGCAAGAAAAAAAAAAGTACCCTAGTATCCAATCACCTACGAGATGGTGAAAGGATCAGACGAAGAATTTGACAAAATTGACGCCTGGGACAAGAAGAGATTAATCTTCAAGGCGCTGAAGCCACATCTGGGCTTGACCCTTGGGCTGTTTGTGCGTTTGATTATGAAACTACCTGATGCAAAGATCCCTTGTACTTCGGTTCCGGAAATGCGGACTTCAACAATAAACAGTATAATGAGCAAAGTGGTGCTGATGGCTGGATTCATAATATCTGCGTGGCATTCAAAGGAACGTTACGCCCCTCTGATGTCCTCGAAGTTGCCAAGAAAGGCGAATACAAAACCAAAGATGCAGTGAATGTGCTCTAAACGCGATTATTTCGAAGAAGATTTGCAATTGGAGTGTCGAAACCCCCATCGATCCCCAAGTCATAATGCAATTTGGAGCCAATACATTCTTCATGAATAATTACCATAGCGATATCAGAATTGTCCTGACTCACCGGATCTATTTTGCATCCATCCGACCCGGAATGGACAATCTTTTGCTGAACTTGAACAGGGCTACTTCTACTTTCTTACCACCAATGCTGGCGTCCGATTTCCGACACACTTTGGCTGAACTAGGGAATCGCCTGAGGTTTACCGACTCCAACGCTGAGAAGATGCCGAAAGGCGCAACTCTTAGGGTTGCATATACTCGCTGCAACAACAAAAAGGTCAAAAACCTCAATGCGGGGGAAAACAGATATAAGATCTTCCAACTGTTTAGAGCTACTGTAACAACGCAAATGTATGTCAAAAGGAAGGCAGCTATCAAGAAGAAGAGACGGTGGCCGAATTCTTCCAAGTTATCCTCACTAGTACACGCTATATGAGGACTCTCCTTATAGCCAATTATCGAGCCCTTAGTGGAGGATTCGACAGCAAAGGCTTGAGTGTCAATGTTGGCTCCTCCTTAAGGGAAGTAAAGGCTACATGGGAGGCAAGACCCACGAGGACATGAAAGAGGGGAGCGAACAAGGTGCTTTGTGAATCTGTCGAACTGGCACGGATCTACAGCGGCCTAGTATTGAACTAGCTAGGAGCTTCTCGTAGGTTCTTCGCCACTTCTTCTAAACTGTCCTTTGCCACTTCTTCTCTTCTTCGCCACCACTGTCTCTCTTCTTCGCCACTACCTCTAGACTGTTCTTTGCCACATTCTCTAAGTATATGTAAAGCCCACTTTCGTAGAAGCAATAGACAAGGAAGACAATTTGAACTCCCGTACCAAACTGCTCGGGCAGTTCAACAGAATCCCTGTTCTGCTCCTTGAGATTCTTCCCATGAACCTGATGGAGAAGGTTTTAGGTCCGACGCATACTACCGAAATGCTCAAGGTAGCGCGAAGCAGCCGCAAAGAGTGCGCGGTGGATCGACGATGAAGGTCTTGCACAGCTGGAGATTAAAAAGGATGATGTACAACTAGTAATTTTTCGCTTAGCTATTACTACCTTATACATTGCTCCAACTCTTGGACAGAGAGAATTTGATTTCCAGAATTGATCTTCGTCTGGTGGAATTCGGTACGCGCTCCATATTCACTCCGAACGTGATATATCGGGCAGAATATGCAGCGAAAGTAGAGCTGGCATCATGGGGCATCGAAGGGATTAAATTCCACAAACCCGGACGAAGCTTCAAGAAGCTTGAAGTTGTGTACTTGTATTCGCGAACGCGAACGATGCGTCTCCACAAACGGATGTTACAGAGAGACTCATGACTCACGGATGACTCCCTTTTACTCATCTTGCCCCTTCAAGATGCAAACCTGTACAGCACACTCCAATGGATCGGCGATATCCATGGGATTTACACTGTGGCGGGGAAAGGCGAGCAGAAGAAACGAGCGAGGGTGGTGAAATTGCGGTGGATAAAGACATGCAGAATGAACGTTCAGCGGAACAGGAAAAGACGAAGAAAATATTGCCAAGATTAGGTCTGTGAATGGAAAAAGGTTTGCTCGGAAAGGCTTGCGAAATATAAGATCTGGAATCCGCAATAGGAAGAGAGTAGGATAAACCCGTGACACAAGGACTTAAATGAAATTATGTCCTGGATTTGAATGGTGGGGATCGACTGGAATGCCTCATTCACTGGAATCTGCAGTTTCCACTCCCTTGAGCTCACCTGTTGGATTTGGAAATTTGGATTTATTTTTGACGTGCCTGATTTGTCTGGATTGTGCTCTTTCGCTAGACTTGCTTGAATATCATGCTGTAATGCTTGTGTCTGTTTTGGCTTCGTTTTCAGTTGATAGATATAGTTTATCAGGCTTGTTAGGTTTACTTATTTTGCTCACCCTCTGGGGTGCAGTGCCAGATATACCTCGCCAGAAATCGTCAAGTTCTAGCGAGAGGCCTCAAATCTGTCCCGAGTCAAAGACTTCCATTGCTAGATGTGTCTAACTAAGTCAACCTAAAAGCGCTGATTGGAAGTCTGGCATCGGAATTGATGAAAGCCGTCTAATAGCTCTGATGGCCTTTTCACCCAACTTTTCTTTCTCATCTTTACCCTTATCGTTAAGTTTATCTTCATTGGCACAGGCAAGGAACTGTAAGGAATTGTCAGCCGACACGCTGTTCATCTGTAAATGAGCAGAAGTTGTAGTATCTTACTTTATCCGTCTTCCACTCGCTCAACATGTCGCTGAGGCTATGGGGCTCATTCAAGTCCTCGATATCGTCGAAAGTCATCGAAAGGTACCGCTCAAAAAGGTTCCACTCTTCTTGATCTTCGGCGCCGTCGCTTTCGATGGGAGCAAGATTTGTAGAAAGGTTGAAGAACTCGTGTCTCGACATGCCATCAATGATTTTCGATTGGTAGGACGCCGAGCCAGATTTGCGAAGGAGATCATTTAAGTCGGGCTCCATAGGCTCAATCGGCACTCCATCCCTTCTGTCTATTAGTTTCCCCATCGACGATTTCCATTCCAGAATGAGTCTTTCCGCTCCTCCATCCAAGAGATAGTTGCCATAGGAGATAGATCTACCTTTTAGTCCTCTCATGCGCGCGTTGTATCTGGTAACTGGTACGATGCGGTCGAGGTACGCCCCTTGAGAAAAATCCACCAGGTCTTCAAAACATCGTACATGGTAAAAATCTATGAGAGCAGTTAGTTCGCGGTGCAGATTATCAGAGCTGGTCCCCTGATCTGTCCTACCTGGACTTTGGTACACATTCATGCCGGGGTGCACAGCAATCCTATAGGAATCTTCTTCAATACGGTCATCGCAGGTGACGTGCTGACAAGCGGCTCCCCTGCTTGCCGAGTGTGGCGTGAGTTCGATAAAGAAGAGGACTGCAATTCTCGGATGGCGCTCTCCCCCGATACCTATGTGGTTGCGAAGAGCGGATTTGGCAAGGTCGATTCGATCTTCGTCCGTCAGTTTCGGAAGAGGATGGTCTTCGTAGTGCTTCATGAGATCTTGGTAGCGCTGACGAGAGCGCTCCCTCCTCTCCTCATCTAGCTCATCAAGGGGAGCTGGGAATCTTGACCGCTTTCTCTTCCCTTTGGAATTCTCTCCATCCATTTTTGTGATATTGCTGAGGAATGAAATGAAATTTAGGTACAAGTTGAAGTTGAAAGTAAGATCAGTCAAGAAGCCGAAACTATGGAAATAAAATGCGGTGTTGCTGTGCCGCACTGCTGCCTTGCTGCGCCGCAACAGGTTCCCTTGATGACGCCCTTCCCTGTCTACTATTAATTAGCACTCACTATATAACGTTAGTTGAGTTACTACCCCATTTATAGTTGCGGCTACCTGAAGCGAGGCAGGTCGTAAATATTCCCCAGGAAAGATCTGCTAGAAGAACAGCACTGCAAGCAGCAGCACAAGGAGGCTACCATCAGACGTAGAGCGACTGCTTCAAGAGAACGGGCGACGCATATACGGAATCACGTTGACGCGGTGAGGTAGAGGCAGAGTCTCAGCGCGGACACAGCTACGAGAACTTGGGCAGTCCAGATGATGCAGAGTGGTCGTGAAGCTACGGGCTAAGCGTGGAGAGAGTACCCGCTAATGCCTCTGGCGCTGTGTGACAGGTCTCTATCATGCTGGATCTAGCTACTGGCGAAAACGCGGTCTTGATATATTACCGTTTTTAGAGCGTGCCCATCTTACGAATCTAACCGTCTTAATACGGGTCTCTCTTAAGAGCGTAACTGTCTCGAGAACAGCCTTATCTTAAAATGCTACCGTCTTAAGACTATAGATATCTTAAGAATGTAACTGTCTACAGAATAGACTGCAATATATCGGAGAGGAAGTTTACTAAAGAACTCAGGGGCCGGAAACTGGAAAATGGCAAGCCAATGATTCCGAGGCAGGATAAAGGTCCCTGTCCCTGTCGAATACCGGGTCCAGAACCGGGTCCCAATTCCCCCTCGGTCTTAACTCATGATACGCTCACCCCAGCTCACCCACAGCTCAGGCTGGAGCATGAGCAGCTCAGTTGCCTAAACGGGAAAGGAAAGTGTTTGTGTGCACATTGGGATATTGTACTACATGTTATAGACATGAAGAAATTGTCTGTTCCTTTTCGATACTGCCCTAGAACACTGAATGAATCTGCAAGTAACATTCAAGGGAAGTCTTTGAAATATTCCCGACGACACCGAGGACAAGAATGAGCCCAGTTCGTTAACATCTGGCGCGCAATTCGAGACGCTGTCAATGCTATGCACAGCCTAACACATTTAAAACATATATTCCGTGCTAGCATTTCACAGATCTGTGAATGAATTCTGGAACTCACGTGGGTAACTGATAGATTCTTGCTAGCACTCAACTCATAGCGCCCTGATATTTTATTGTCTCTACATTTTCATCAACGCCTCATTGGGTATACAGACTCGAGGCGCCACCAAACCGGGTGAAGTCTCGTTATATCCTATCCTAATTCGTTCGTTTCCTCAGATCATGAGCCGCTCCACCTTGTCCTTCAAGGCCCGGATCTGATTGGAGAGATCCGAAGCTTCGTTTGTCTGAGAAATAGTATATTAGCACTCAGTATTACCATACAAGAGCTCGCCTGTGAATTACCGTGATAGATGCTGCAATAACAGCGCGGCTCACACCGCATGCGCGTCCAAGGGCCATCTTGGAAGGAACGTAGACGTAAGGCACGTTCTTGTCCTCGCACAAAAGTGGAAGATGGAGCAGAATAGCAAGTGGGGTCGTATCTGCGGCCAAAACCACAATCTCGGATATTCCTCTGTTTAAGGTTTTCGTTGCTTCGTTTGCTCCCTTCTTGAGTTGCCTGTAGTGGGAGGCTTGCTGGACTAGATCAAGGATTTCCTGGGAAAGAGCCTGATCGGCCACGGGCCACGCAGCAGACGTATCCTGAGACATTTTGAGATTGTTTGATGGGTCGAGTTCGGCTATTGGATTTGCGAAAAGTCGAGTTCGGTGGGTTTTATGCTCGATATTGGTATTGCGAAAGGGTTCCTAGTTTTATTCTCAGCCTGATCCTTAAAATATGCTAGGGTCTCAAATATTCTCACACTGCGTTAGCTCGCCCTCTCTGTGGTGTTGTGCGTTGGTGGGCGGTGGTGGGGGAATCTAAAAAATTATCGAAGCTGTCCAGGCGGAATTATGAGGCTCGACGTTAGCGCAATCACGTGGCTCCGATCTCAGCAACGGTCGTTCAAGCGAAGAACTCCAACCTCTTTCAACTCTCACCCTCGTCACCACTGCCGGCACAGCAACTCACCCACGTCAACGGTTTCCTCAACCTCTTACATCTCATTCACTCATCGTCTCCCGACTCGTTACCACAGTTTCGACTCAAATCATCCGTCACAATGGCCACAGATCTCTGGTGAGTCGGCCTGGAAGCTCTCTTTAATCAGGCGGCTTTCCTTTTGCGGAGATAAGCATCGAGCTTCAAAACCACAACATTGCGATCCTCTCCCATCCGAGCCCCCTGTATTTTAGAATTATAAGCTGATACGATGTCTTCCCTAGCCCGGTGTATGCCGTAAGTCTTCCGATGACGCTGCCATCCCCCGCTGTTCTGCTCTGCGCTCGTTGGAGACCGTGGAGCTTCTCCTGCTCGACCATCGGGCTCCCATATCATCGACAGAATACCGCAAGCTGACCATAGTCTGGATAGCCCTTCTTTGGTGCGATGGGCTGCACATCAGCCATCGTGTTTACATGTTTTGGTGCCGCCTATGGGACCGCCAAGGCCGGTGTTGGTGTCTCTGCTATGGGTGTTCTCCGACCAGATTTGATCGTTAAGAGTATGGCATTCTACTACGCCTCATATTCAAAGGGCTTTCGGACTTGTTCTGTTGCTAATATCTCGCTCTAGACATCATTCCCGTCGTCATGGCTGGTATCATTGGTATCTACGGATTGGTTGTATCAGTCTTGATCTCCAACGATCTATCGCAGAAATCATCCCTTTTCACTGGTTTCATCCAATTAGGTGCTGGTTTGTCTGTAGGTCTTGCTGGTATGGCTGCTGGTTTCGCCATCGGCATTGTCGGTGATGCAGGTGTGCGAGGAACTGCGCAACAGCCCAGGTTGTTCGTCGGCATGATTTTGATTCTCATTTTCGCTGAAGTTTTGGGTGCGTATCCACCGCCAGACCAAACCTTGCGTCGTGTCCTGGGAGCTAGTCCGCTAATCTTTTCCTCAACCAGGTCTTTACGGACTCATCGTCGCTCTTCTCATGAACTCGCGAGCAAGCTCCAGTGTATGTCAATAGAGGCCCTATGACAATATTCGGAGGAACTGCAGCCCCGCCAAACAATACTTCTGCATATTAAACCTCCTGGGAAAGGGCACTGGCATCAATAAAACCGAGTATTTATATGGGAATCGTAACAACTATACTACAAAGCTTAAGACACAACCCCTTCCCAACCATGTCTTCCCATATTTTCTCCTCTTTATCTCGCATGGAGCTCAACGGGATCGAATTGCACGATTGGAGCGGTCCTCATTGTATGTTTTGTATTCTCGAGTGTATTTTCTGCGGATGCGCTCACCATGGTCTGCAGAGTGGGATAGGGAGTGGGGTTGGTAGGATGAGATGGACGGATGAAATGGGTAGATAATGGGATGCAAAATTTCAAGTCTTCCATCTGGCGCGTGCGTGCAATGTAACTCTATCTTTATTACGGTTTGTTTCTTGTTCGTAGAATGAGGAAATACATTTTTTTGCTTACCCATTTTTTGGGAGGAGTAATTAGGCTGTATTATGGCGATGAGAAGTGATTTTGAGGGCAAATTGATCACTGTGTATGCTGCTTAATCCCATTTAAATTATTCAGAGCGTCTATTAGGAATAGTGTTTGCACTATGTTGTATTTTTATCAGACATCCTTGGTCAATTCTTTCAAGGTTGGGTAGTCGTACTGTAACCAAGACCTGCAGTTACGGGCGCAGTATAGACTGCCTAATCTCATCAAAGTAGTCCAGAAGGTCGGATCCGCTCTTGTACTTTAATCGGATTTCCATAGCTGCGGTAGAAGTCCCCATTTTTTGAGGGTCGATTTTTGAGGACCGCCTGGGGAGGTTTTTGGGCTTCCCCCATTCTTATGATAGATGGTTTAGCTTTGTGAGATTCCAAGACTGATCGTTACGCAGGGTCCGACCGGATAGAGAAAGGGTGAAAAATACGCAGTGTTTTCATTTTTAGTTTGTCGTAATGTGTGTATCGCATACGGCCACACTTGTTAAGGGAGGGTGAGGGACTTCGACAAGCTGGTTGGTCCAGAGCCATGCGATCTTTGTGACGGGGGAGGCTTCCCCCCCCCCCCGGGGTACAAAGGTCGAAAGACGATGGCAATAAATAATAAGGCAAAAGATTGTTTTTTTTTATTCATGGCATACCACGTCGTTCTATGCCGATGCTAAGATATAAACTTACATGATCAGGCTGAGCACTGTTGACTCCAGGTTTGTTATTGCGAGACGAAGAGGGAAGACAACAAGTATACTATAGAGAAGGAGAAATAGACAAAGTCACACGGGCGTGATTCCGAGAAAGGGCCGAAAATTCCCAGTCTTCTGCGCATTGGAGCCGGTTGGGTAGAAAAGAGTACGTCAGAGAAAGCCAGGCAGAAGTCAAGTTTTTCCAGATACAGCGTCGCCAAGCTGCGGTTCGAACGCATTGTATTGTACACACAAGCTTCATTCTACACAACAGAAGTCGGCCTAAAAGTCCTGCACGTTCGTTCGGCCACGCCTATGCGCATCCAAATGCCCTCTCGCCTTGACCTTTGGCGTCGGTGCCCCAGTCGCGGAATACATTAAGCACGATCACGCCGAGCTGGTCTTTTCGGTCTTGGCGTGGTAGTGGTTTAAGAATGCGGGGATGGGGTTGCTCTCGGTGTTTGTGGTTGCGGTGTAAGTTTTGCAGAAGGCCGACGCGAGGGACGTGACGGTGTGGTTGTGGATTTGGTTAATGCAGTTGATGTGCGGGCAGATTGGGGCTCTGGTCGTGGTGGGAGGTTGAGGGAGTGGAGGAAGTGCATGATGCTGCGGTTGTTGGAGTGACGGAGGTGGGTTTGGGGATGGTGGTCGAGATAGATTTGGTGGAGGTAAATGTGGGTGTGGTCGAGGAGCCGGACTTTACAAATGACGCGGACATTGCGGACTTCATTGTCGTTGGCGTGACGGAGGAAGAGGGGACGGGGACTGACAATGTGGATTGAAGCTGGCGATTTGGGCGAAGAAGATACAACAGCAGCGACGGCGGTGCTGGTGGGTGTTGTCCTGTTTCCTGATGTGCCGAATTGGGCGTTTTTGCAAGAAGTATCGGAGCACCTCTGACAGATGGATATCGCAGATGTACCACCACAGTACTTCTTCGTGTCTCCAGAACATTTCATTGTGCGGACACCCATGACGCCAAGGGCCGGGGCGGCTGCATCAGAGAGCGTGTTGTCACAGGAGCATTCGCGGGAGTACTCAAGACCAGCGTAGCTGAAGCTATTGCTGATGCAAAAGCCCACACATTTCTCGACAGCCATATCGTCTGCGGCTTCTGACTTGCTGAAGGTGCGAGAAAAGTAGCTGTCGGTGCCGTAGCCTGTGTAAACCCCATTTCCTTGAAACGGTGAAGTCGATAAAGCTGGTCTCTGGAGGTGAGAGAGGTGTGACAGGGTAACCTGCAACTTTGAGAGCGGGGCCAGGGCCATTAGTGATGGGGTTGCAATCTGGAAGAGTAGGCATCCAGCCTTGAACATGTTCGTCGACAACAGTCGGAAGACGACAGGCCTGGCATTCGGCACCAGTAAAAATAGTGATTGAGCCAAGGCAGTTCTCGACAGCCTTCTGAAGAACGTTGATATCCCAGCCGTTTACGAAGTCGCCATGCATTCCATAGCCACTGGGGTCGCCATTGGCGAGGACGAAGGGCTGAGAGCTGCCGTGCCGCTTGCCGGCAAATCTATTGGTTTCATAAAGGACCTCAAAGAAGATTGAGGTCATGTGAACTGGGAAGCCAGCTGGGCAAGGGCCATTGTTGTAGTTCTGTCCAGTCGGATAAGACATGTGTATTTTGTGATTGGTTACGTCGAGATCTTTACCATTCCAACAGGCAGGGAAAAGGATCTGAGCTCGTAGACCACCACGGCAGTTGCATTTGGGGAAGCCGCTCGTCTCTGGCTGGTTTGCACCAAGGCAGATGAAATTGACGGCTTGGGAATCGAGGCCACCAGTGAAATTGCGCTTTATTGGGTCGCCATCAAGCACGCGAAAGCCTTCAAGGAAGGCGTTGAATTTTTCGTCGGATTCTCTGCGTTGGCTGATGTTGCATTGGTCTAAAAGAATATGGTCGACGTAGATATTCATGTCACGACGACTTTGACTCCAATCGCTTGTAAGCTGCTGATTTGTGGTTAGGAGAACCTACAGATAGTAGGCAGTCATGCCTCCATGTGAGCCATCACCGTCCCCGACAACGGGACCTAGGATAAAGGACCCATTCTGAGCGGGTATAAAGAGCTGAGGAGTCCAGTCGTTGGACATGTCTTCCTTGATCTCACATGACGAACACGGGGCTGCGCGGGCTTGGGCGTAGTCCATTGTGGCGCCAAAACCTGCTCCGCCAGAGCTAGTATGGAGATGGCCAGAGACGGCGCCTGGGTTGACGATGGGATTGAGTCGTTCACGTGCAAGACGTTCGAGACATGACACGCGAAAGAAGGTTGATGTCGGCACAACCAAGGAGGCACCGAGGCCGACTGCGAGAGTAGAGTGATGGTGTTGGAATGCATTACGAAGTGGTGATTGGAAACGAGACGTCAAATCTTAACAGACGGCTAGCAGTCAAATATACACTGAGAAAGAGTGACTGAAGTGAGTGTAAGGAGTGTGATACAGACAAAGAGTCTCAGACTCGATGGCGTAAAAGAAAAAGAGTGTACGTGTAACTTGACCGTAGTGGAAAAGGCGAGAGAAGTGAGAGAAGCCGAGGAGGTTAGAGAACTAAAAGAAGCCGGGCGATATCGCACCTTGGTGTAGGCCATCTAAATTTCCTGTTACAGATGGAGTAACGAGGCTCAAAGTTAGTGCAGATCTATAACCCCACATTTGAAGACTCCTGTTCCGTCTTTTGCATTTTGAAATAAGAAGATGGCTTCCTTTCGCCGATAATGTTGGACAAATCTGGCATTCATGTCGCCGAACGCACCGTGTGGTGGGCGTGGAGACGCTGAATGTTGGTGGATGACTGAAAACACCATGTATGTCTGGAGTTGAGAAGCGACTGGGTTGGTAGACATTCACCATGGCGTAACGCTGTCGGCTTCCTGCGTGTTCTTCGAGATGTGTGATTTGGTTACATTGCATAGCTCCAGCATCCTGAGCATCATCTACCATGCCTTGTCTGCCTCGCATAGCCGTAAGCTCTTACCCTTATAAGACACCGTAAAGGGACAACTCTCCGCTGTCGATGCTACGATGATCCGCATGTACGATTCATTCCACATTCCTTCGGTGGGACAAACACAGACCAGATGCTGTCAAAGCCTCTGTCAACGAGACCGCTCTCGACTAGATGTTGTTGTCGTCTGCTGAGTGATCCGTGGCTTTTGTTCGTAGTTTGAAGCTTCGCGGGGAGAGACCTTCTCTCATGCACGCACGCGAGACGCCGCCCAGCCTTGCTGCTTCAGCCAATCAACCGCCACATTTTGTTCGGCATTGTGACACTAGATTGAGAATTTCTTGGAGGCAAGCGGCCGACGGCAGGGAAACATGCTTGATTTCCCCGTTCGCTCGCCCACAACTGTCTCATAATTTGATTGTTTTCCTGGGCGAGAAGGAAACGCTCTTTATTTCTCTCCGGATATATCGAAAGGTCGCGATTCGTGATTGTCGCGGCCAATTTAGCTTCAAACTGTCTGGGTAAGAGAACCACTCCATTTAGCATGGACAGCACTATCTCCACCGCGCTACATCACCGCAGATCCTGCAGCCGACACTCGTACATCGACATACTGCGACGCCAATTTCCAATTGAAATCTTTTCGTTGGTCCTCGGATTCTACCCTCCAGTTGTGAACCCTTGGTGGGCATTTTTTTGCGTCGTTTGGTTCTCTGTACAAGCTCCTAGCGACCCCTGGTAGCTCCACAGTCCAGGAACACTGTGATTTTAGCAAGATTCGAGATCTGGCGCGGGCTGTGCCACTGTTCTGTGCGTCTAGGAACTGGAATCTGTCAGTTTGACAGCTTCTGAATTCAGACGCCTCAAGTCGTTGCACAACAGGTTGGAGCTATATGTGCATGGTCCCGCATCTGTACACCATCACACAAGGCGCTTCCCGCCGTACAAGCACTGCCCCTCACCAGCTACATCCTTCGAGACCTGCAGGGAGGGACATCGAGGTCTTCTGACAGACAGGAAGGACAGCAGCTTGCACTACTGTGTCGCAGATCTGACTCGTGTATCTTGTAGACCTTCGAATGAGATAATTATGTTTTGTCCAAACTAGCCATGCCCGTGAATCGTTTACCTTCGCAAAGGGTGGGCTCCGGCATGCTGTATCGAGTGATCCGGAGACAGTTGTAGGACTACTTATTATCGAAGTTAGGGAGATATCTAGAATACCAACAGAGATAGACTGGAAATAAATAGGTTTCAACGAGGACACTGCGAAATTCCCATCATGTTAATAAGTGTCCAAAGGTCCACTATTTATGACGCTAGGTCTCGCTATTCCAACATAATCTGGGCCACCTTTTGGTGGAGAGATCATCATCTCAACATATATGTCAGCACCAACCATCAACCCTCACTCAATCCCAAACATCACAAAACAGCATCAAATTCTCTCTCTCACAAAATGCTCAACTTTGGTGTGATCGGCACCGGCTGGATAACCGCCTCGTTCGTCGCCTCCGCTCACGCCTCTAACAAATGGACGCTCCGCGCCGTTTACTCGCGCCACCCCGACACCGCAAAACACTTCGCATCCAAATACGAAACCACCGACCCAATCCACATCCACACTACGCTCTCCAGTCTCGCCTCCGACCCCTCCGTCCAAGCTGTCTACATCGCCTCTCCGAATTCGTTGCACTATGAACAAGCCAAAATCCTCCTCGAAGCCAAGAAACACGTGATACTCGAAAAGCCGGCGACCTCTACAAGCGTAGAACTCGACAAGTTGTTCGAAATCGCCAAAGAAAACGAGATTATGCTCATAGAGGCGTACCGGCATCTGCACGAATGTAACTTTAAGGCCCTTAAAGCGGCGCTGCCGCGACTGGGTCCAATTTATGGCGCCAGCTTTACGTATGCACAGTACTCGTCCCGCTATGATGCTGTGCTGAACGGCGCCGTGCCGAATATCTTCTCGCTCGACTACTCGGGCGGCGCGCTCGTCGATCTGGGCGTCTATCCCATCGCTGCGGCAGTGTCTCTGTTTGGTGCACCTACGGCACAGTTTTACTTCCCCGTTATGATTAGCACGGGCGCGGATGGAGGTGGATTGATCGTGTTGCAGTATGAAGGCTTCGCGGTGCAGATTAACGCGAGCAAAGTGTACAACTCCAGCGCGGTGAGCGAGGTGTATGGCGAGAAGGGGACGCTGGCGATGCCGAGTATCACGGATATCGCGAGTGTCAAGTTTTTGGACGCGAGGAAGAAGGAGACTGAGGAGGAGGTTGGAGGCGAGAAAGTGCATTTGAATTTGTTGGAAGAAGCGGTAGAGTTTGCGAGGGTGATTGAGGAAGGGGATAGGGAGAGGGCGGGAGAGCTTGAGGGGATTAGTAGGGCGGTGGTGAGGGTTACGGAGGATCTGAGGAGGAGATGTGGGTTAGTTTTTAAGGTTGAGAAGGAGTAGCTAGGGGGCGGTGGGAGGCCACGGCTTGATGGGAGATGGGAAGTATGTTCGAGGAGAAGGGAATAGCTCTCATTATATAGGTCACAAAAGGTTTGAGATGAAGTGAATGGGCCAGGAATATTGGTAGCATAAAAAACTTTGATCATGTAGAGGGGCGCAACGTAATCCACACAAGCGAGTTGGACACAAGTCCCAAACGGTAGAACTCAAAATGACGAGTTGCCATTCCTGCCAGTGACCCGCATCACCACCCGATGTCACAGCAAGAACAGACCCTTGTGAACCCCAGAAAATTAGCACCTGCCTGCTAGGCATTTTAATTCGAACATACTAAATTCTACGACTTATACTTTCTAAATTGGATTATCTATCTATCGATCTTATCTATCTATCTGCCTATCTATAGAGAGAGTTCTTTAATTTTGAGATCTGCTTGAATTAGGATATTTATTAGGTTCACCTATATTTTAGGGGTGGGAATTTAGGATTACCACATTCTAGCGTTGCTGGAAATTCTACAGCAAGGATATATGACCAAAATACCCTCAGTCCTTTATATCCATTTTTACGAATTGAAATGGTCAGTGGTTGCTGAAATTACCAGGGTGTAGAAGGGCCTATTAGCTTGTGAAATCGGGTGTATCCAATCCGGTTGTGGACTACGATATTATTTGTTGATTACCATAAAGTAGATAGTAAAAATCCGCAAATCATCTACCACGATGCAAGCTACAAACAGCTTCTGTATTTTAGGGACACCTTTGTTTAGCCCTGAAGAGATGCTTGGTGGAAAGCGAAGCCAGCAAATAAATTGTGCCGACGGTGTTAGCCGGGCATATTCTTTTTTTTTGACCAACATCCAGACCAGCGTTGCTTCGTCGTCTCGGGTCAGAAGACTTCTGATCCTTTGATAAGATGATAACCTGCCGCGTGTCTGTTGTCCGGAACGACTCCATGCCTCGAATCTGACGAAATTAACAACAAACTTACAGAGCGAGAGAGATGGCATGATATGGCGATGAGAGAAAATGATGGGATGATGCTTTTTCAGGAAGAAGAAGAAGGGCGGCAGGACGGAGATTCTGGAAGCACGATCTCTCAGCTGGACCACGCATTTCTTTCCAATGTTGGAACCAGGCCAGTTTCGCTGCGTCCGAGGGCTTGTAAGCTGGCTGATTCCTGAAGCAGGGCTGCTGACACCCCCGGCGAAAGGTACAAGTAACAGGGTCCAACTCCAACGACTGGTTTCGCGGGTTGACAGGACAAAGGCGGACGAAGCGAACGAGGCGGACGAGGCGGACGAGGCTGCCAAAGAATCAGACCACGGTGAGATGTACAGACTGCAGCCCTAACGTGCAGCAGCGTCGATCGCTCTACGATTTGATGACTCGTTTGGCGCGTGCAGCATTTGGCTGAGTCGCGGTAGTGTTTTGGTTGCAAAAGGTGCCCTGTGATTGCCCAGGGTTCATTGCCTGGCCTAGCCGCCGTCAGTGCCGTTCCTGGGGTTCGGTCAATTCACTCCACATCTGCAACTTGCCTGCTACTCAGCTGCTAGTTAATCACGGTCAACCCCGGGGACCACCCGTCCTGTTACGCAAAAGACTAATTTCTATCCTCCTTACTGTCTTCCTTGTGTAGCCATCGATATGGTCGATTGCTCCTACCTTTGTTCGTCGCGCTTTCCGTGATTCATTTTACCAAAGAAACCTGTTGAGCAGGCGTTACGCCGTTCCTGGAAGACGCTCACTCCTGATCCCTCGGAATACCTCAGCTGTCCTTCGCCCTTGGCCGAGGCCTTATTCACGCTTATTCACCGCCGAGTATTCAAGGAGAGGACCTATATAGGCCGCCATATTCCACCCTCTCCTCCCCATTTGACGCGAGTCTCCTTTCTGTAGAGCTGAAACGTGCAGGGGATCGGCTGCGTCCTGCAAACTGGGCTGCATCGATACAATCACTCCCCAGCATCATTCGTGCGATCTCCTAACAAAACTTCACTGGAGCCATACTATGCCTCCACAGAGATTGCTGCTTGCTCCTGTTCAGCCATCATAATGAACGCCTCCACCGACATCTCCACTTCCGCTGCCGAGCACTCACATGCCGACAAGCTCACCCAAAACCTCGACGAAATGACGTCCAGCTCCAGCTCCAGCTCCTCCGAGTCAAATGACGAAACCAATGTCAGAATCTCTCGAGAGCTGAGAGAAGAGCCAGACGAGATGCCTCAGCTTCACCAACCTCGTCCTGAAACGCCTAGGAGCCAAATCGACCCAATGCCCGACATCCTCCTTCACGGCCCCCTCAACCCACGACCTCGAAACCGCTCTCCATATTCTCGCAGTCACTTACGCTCTCACTCGAGCTCCGGCTCACTGAGTGCACCTCCCATGATGCGAGCTCATTCTCTCCCGACTGTCATAAACGGCGCCGGCCACCTCTCACTTTCGCCTTCGCCAGCCGTCCGGCCCTCTAGCCCTTTGCGCTCTCCCAATCGCACCCGCAGCCCTTTCAGACCGTTCGACGAGCCATACACACATTCAGGTGCACCCAGCGTGTGCGATATATCGGAAGACGCTGAGCTTGAACTCACACCCAGAGCTGGACAAGACAGGATCTTGCAAGGCTCTCCTGCCCTATCCGTCATTCACGGTAATACGCTTCCTCGCAGCAGAAGACGGCCCGCGTCTCCTCTCTACCAAGTCTCGAACATGCCTTTTGGCTACACTAGCACACCGACCTCTACACATTCCTCGCCGCTCTTGTCAGCCACAAAGTTCAATGAGGTGTTTCCAGTGAACATAAACTATTCCGGTTCATTCTCGTCCTCCTCCGTTCCCTCCACGCCAACATCCATGCGCTCTCGTAGCCCCAGCATCTCCAGCCTTGAGACCATAGCGGATACACCAGACGCAGAGGAGGCAGCCATAGAGGCAGATAGGATTGCAAAGTTGAAGGCTGCAGCCGACGCAGAGAATGCCGGTAGCGATCCTCTCGGGAGGGGAAGTCTTGACGTCTCTACCGCCCGCACCCTTGGATTTGGCAAGAGAGACGCACGCAAGCGATGGAGTGTATGTGGTGCTGAACGACGAGGCGATTTGGATTTGGAGACGATTTGGGAATCGACTGACTAACTCAATGCACCTTTAGATCAGCACATAGAACACACTTTGCGCATAACTCTACCCATTCCTGAGGATCTCGGCAGCTTTGGGAACGGCGGAATGGCGTGTGGTCCTTGGATCACAATGATTTACTGCATGGAATGTTTATATCAGCATCATTTGGCGTTGGCGGGTTGTACTTTTTTTTTTCACTTCTTGCAATCATTGGCATCGTTCTCTTGAGGAACCTGGAGGATTACGGGCGTTCGATGAGTGTTGAGGGCGGCATTTGGACGACTATCATGATACCCAGTCACTGTGTCTCACTGGTACTGAAACATTTATCTGTTTGCGAGGATTGGGGAAATGGCCGTATGGTTCAGCCCATTACCCAGCTTGGCAGACGAACAAATACAACATATAAGCCCTGAAAGCTTGGTGGCTCTCTTTGATTCTGTGATGTTCAGATGTCGTGTTAGAACTCATTCTTTTTGTCCATTCAGTCAATGGTATTCGTCAGTCAGGACAAGTTCAATATTCTTTGACATCAGCGTCCATTTGGCCACGAACGAGCTTCAGAATGTAGACCATGGAGTCCTCAATACATAATTGCTCGACGGTCGCATCTTTCAGAACCCGGATACCTCCTTCCTTTCTAAAGATTGTCTTCCAAGCTCCAGCCTCAATCATCGCTTCCTCATTGAACAATTTCACTTTATCCCCACATTGTTGTCTTGTGGTCTCTTTCCAGAAAGCAGGAGCAGAGGAAACCTGTATAATATGAATATCTCCAGGGCTCCGTTCAAGGCTCTACTCCTCCCACCTCATCGACCTTTCATCTTTCCACTTCCTAACCACGATTCATGCCGCCTTAGTCCCCGCGCGTCCTCGAAATGCGGAATGAAGAGGTCTGTAGGACTGTTGGGAGCCTGCTCAGATACCGTCCTTTAAACTCGAGATGCCCGAGTGCCAGACACCCGCTCTCGCCTGCTCGAGTCATTCGCATTTTAAGGGACCAATTGAACGAGTAACGTTCCTCAGCCAATGGTGGCCACCACCTACCTAAGCACCCTGTCAGAATACCAGCAACTAACTTGAATGCGAATCGCGTCGTAATACGGCTTTTGAAAGCAAAAGCGCGTGAAAAGTATTGGATCCGGCAGAGATAGTACAGGCCCTAGCTGGGGTTGGAATCTATATTGTGTGATTAACTGATATCTTGTGTTGATTCAAAGGCTCAAAAACACGAAAAATTGCCCAAACATGGTTCAGGTCAGGTAAAACTTGTTTTCCAGTTCCATACATACTCCATGATGACTCTCTTGCGATGCCCAAACACACGGAAATATATGCGGCCTCGCGGCGATGCTTCTCTCTGCACGCTTGTTTTATTTGTACTGAGCAGCATTCGTTATTGCTGACTTAGCATATGCTTAAATTTTTCAATCTGTTATATCATTTCATTAGCACGTGGAAATTCTGGCTCGCATCCTGTAGTGTGTTCCAAATGAGCATATCGAGAGATGGCTTACCTTTGTAGATAAATACTTCTCCACCTCCTCACTCTTGATCCCCTCTTTCCCGCCCGTCTTCCACGCCAAAGGTACCATAGCCATCCTTTCTCTAACCACAATCTCCCGATTCGGCCCTTCAACAGCCCGTATCTTATCTGGATTATTCGTGAGCAGGCGAATTCCTCTCTCACCGCCCAAGCCCAAATCCATCAGCATTGCCGTAGCCAGTCCATAACTCCTCGCGTCGGCAGGATGCCGCAGTATTATATTCGCTTCGTATGTATCGTTTCCGAGGTCTTGTAGATTGTAGGCTTTTAGCTTCTCTCCGAGCCCAATGCCGCGCCCTTCTTGTCGGAGATAAATGATCGCGCCGCCGGATGGTGAGATGGAAGGGGTAGACATCAACCTGGCTGCTTCATCGAGTTGTTCGCCGCAATCGCAGCGTGCAGACCAGACGGTTTCGCCGGTGTAACACTCGGAATGGATGCGGACCAGCGGAGGTGTGGATGCCGGGTCAGGATCTTGTACTGCTTCATCTACTTTCGTGTGCGCGCTCGCAGTTTCGCTGTCGACGCCATTGGACGCGGAATCTGGGTTTCTTGAAGACTTTGTCCCCAGAGCTATCCCATCTCGTGTCGTAGAAGGTTTCAAAGGCTCTGGTTTCCGCGGCGTCACACCCTCTTCCCGCCGTATCTGGTCGAGTCGACTGCTTGTTCGCCCAGGATACAGCCGTCCCACATATGCACCCCTCGTCATGCGATCGAATTCCGTCTCTCCAGGCCTCTCGGAATCCAAGCTGCGGCTGCGGATTTGGTTTCCGAACACAATGGCCAGATGCTCTTTATTATCCACATTATTCCTGTAGACATGCAAGAACATCTCCTGCCCCGTCGTCGTTGGTATTCGCGCCCGTACCTCGCATTCTACGATCGGGAGCGTATTGAGTAGGGTGGGAGGAGGATCCGATGATGGGAGAGAGCTGTCGACGGGGATGGAGCGTGGGTTCGGGTTAGGGGTTGAGCGACCGGGCGTGGAGGGAGGCGTGAAGGCGGGAGAGATCAGGGACGGTGGAGGGTCGTGAGAATGCGATTGGGCCTCTCCATTTGTGTTCGTGGGTGAAGATGCGTCATAGGTGAGATTGAAGTCTGAAATCTGTCGAGTCGACGACTGGGCATGCGGCGAGTAAATGGGAGCGAAAGCCGGCGAGGCGTGTGCGGGTAGGTCGGGCATCACTGTTTAGAGGGTTAATGATGCTGTTATCTAGGGTATTTAGAGCGTGTGAAGAGCGTCCGAGACTTTTTGGTAGGGGAGGTCGACATGGCTTTCTGATTTTGATGGACGACACCGAGGCTGTTCCTGCGGGGACCACTCTACTTTCCGGACGGCTGGGGGGAGCGGAAGATGAACCGCCCGACACCGGGGGAATGCCAGCGAAGGCACGAGTCAGCAATACAAATCAATCTTCGGGAACCGTGGGATCTTCAAATGCGACACCAGGCGCCGTGCATGTCAGAAGTGGCGGAAAATCTCTGATTCATTGTTACTTTGCGTTACAAATATGCCACCCAGAATGCCGAACTATTCCGCGACACGCTTAACCAACGCCAAATTGCCTTTACCCTTCCCAAAACATGATGATGCCAAAGCTAATCAACCCGCCGTTCCCTTCCCCATACCTCATCGACCGTCTTCTTACCCTTCGTCTCGGGTACGAACCAAGCAATGAAGATCCAGAAGAATGCCGCCAGACCAGCAAAGATAAAATAGACTTTACCATGAAGGATTTCGCTCGCCAGCGGGAAGAACTGAGCGACGACGAATGTCGCGATCCAGTTTGCAGCCAATGCCAAACTCTGAGTAGCACCAACAGCATCCGGACCGACCAATTCACTGGATAGGATGAATGGAACAGGACCTAGTCCTAGGCCGAAGCTGGAGACGAAGAGAAGAACTGCTACTGCAGAGAGGATGGGGATTGACCTAATAATGCCAATGGCCAAAAGGAGAGAGCTTATACCCATGCCGGTGATTGAGTTTAGAAGACAAGTCTTTCGGCCGAGCTTGTCGACAAGTGGAGCACAGCCAGCAGTCACGACAATGTTGATTGCTGATACACCGAGATTGAGGAGGGCAGAGTTGGATTTGAGAAGACCGGAAAGCAGTGATACACCGTACATGATAATGCTGTTGATACCTATAGAAGCAATTAGTACGAAAGACTACAAACGACTGATTTGCTACTTACCGCATAGTTGTTGGGCAAGCATTACCATCATGACGGCGATGACGGCTTTGTTGTATTCCGGATGACGAATGACTTGGAGAATCCCAAGTACTTCTTTCTTCGCCCTTTTCCTCTTTGATGTGGATGTCTCACTATGATGAGACATGTGATCTTCGTCTTGTAAAAGCGTCTCTTCTTCATCTGTACGTTGCGTTAGACACGATGCGGACTGTCGCATCGGGGCATACATACCATCCATTTCATCGGAGATCTCAGCTCCCCATGCACTGACTTCTTCTTCCAAATCAAACTTGTCTCCCCGAATTTTACGAAGTATCTTCTTCGCCTTGGAGAGGCTGCCTTCGTCGGCCAGCCACTTGGGGCTTTCGACGGCCAGGAACAGACCGAGGGTTTGTACAAGTCCAATTATGCCACCTGCGGCCAAGATTACCCTCCAGTATTGGCCTCTGCTTAGGAAATATCCGAGTGATTGCGTAATGAGTATGCCGACATTCACCATGACCTGAGTAAAGGAGCCAAAGAAGCCCTTCTCCGCAGGTGGTGCAACTTCTGAAATATAGATGGGCACTACCACAACGGCTGCGCCTGCACCGATACCCGATATAAACCTCCCGATTGCCATAACACCAATATTTGGTGCAACAGCCTCAAAGACGGGTCCGATGGCGAAGAATATGGTCGTGAACTGCATTGTCCGAAGCCTTCCATAGCGAGATGCAAATGGTCCCGCACACAAAGCACCGAGCAGACCACCAAGTGTAAATATCGATCCTACAAGTCCCCATTGCGTAGGATTCATCGGTATGCAATGGGGTAATTCGGCACCTGTGGTCACGATGGAGGTCTTCTTGCAGCGGATAACATCTTCAGGAGCGTTCAGTTCAGCCTGAGAAACGTTAGCTTATGGTGTGCAGAGCACGACTGGAGCAGTCCCTACCAAATGAAATCCAAAGAGAAGAGGGCCGATAGTCGCAACGGAGAGTAAGTACAGAAAGTACACTGTGAGGTCTGCAAACCATGTTCGAGGATCCATCGTATGGGGCGTACGGAAGCTTGGCTTCTTATCTTCTGAAGGAATAGCTCCGCCGAAGGTGTTGTACTGCATAGGGCTGTTAGAAACCATCTTCAATAATCACCAAGACACTGTATGCTGAGCGAGATATGTTGAAGGATTGGAAATAATGCTTGTTCTACAGTAGTGGTATATACCTCTGTTCTCCAACTTTGTACTCCAAATAACGCCTATCACCGGCGCAAAATGCTTTTCACGTCGTCGTCACCGAGCAGAACCAGCGGCGACTTACGGAGAGCTCCTGGATTTGGCGTGGGTTTGCTGTCGATGTTCTCGGAGGTGGCCGCGAGTGGGATATGCAAAGGCGATGGAGGAGTATGCGCCACCGAAGAGGTGCCGGTTACATTGTCCACAAGACTATGCTCGTTTAAGTGAAAGCTTCTATCATTCTCCAACGCGCAAGGCTTTCTGGATGGCTTCAATCAGTTGACTATGTAGTAATATATTATGGATTCGTTGTTGTCTCAGATGGTATTTAACCGTCTCCGTCATTTTTCTTGCTTCCCATTCACTGGAACGGCAGTTCAGATTTCGATAGTTCGTGATTTCAACATTCTGATTAACTGCCTACTTTAACCGTGCGTAGAGGTCATAATCAGCGGGAATGAGGCTCTTCCAGGTTGTCCTGCGTGTTCATACTCCATGCATACTGCCAATACGTGCCTAACCCACACATCAGCTGTCCTCCTCCCTGCGACGCTTCTGCTCCCGCGTCTCACCGCATGACGACTCCCTCGTTCCACGACAAGAAAGCCAGGCGCCGTCCAAGCTCCTCCCTCTGCGTCGCGCGCGTTTTGGCTGCAGCAAACCTAGCGGGCTGATCACTTCCGCCTGCCCCGGACAGACCTCTGCAATCAACTGCTCCATGATTCGGGCTTCCGCATTCGGCCGATCTTTACAGCGGATCAACTGTCCCGCATTGCTGCATATAAACGAGGGCTAGACGATGCGAAGATGAATCACCCAGCATCAAATCCTCCAGCACCATCCTCCACGGGAGGTAATTCTTCAGCCGCCCGAGCGGATCAAGCTCAGGCGCTGAAAAGCAGTGTTCAGGCTGCGTTCAATGGTCGGTATTATCATGGGCTGATGCCTTCCCTTTTAACATTGCGCTCCACCTGTCGTTTTCCGCCGTGGCATTCCGTCTCCGCTCTTTCATATAACCGCTTCTCCCCCACCACATTCCACCACCGGGACTGGCTGTGCCTCCCAGAAACCCCAACCCAGCAACATAACACTTCTCTTCTGCTTATACTCTTTTAATGTCTGCATGAGAAAATTTTTCCACTTGCGGGATCATTATTTATTGCCCTCTTTCTGGCCGTCCAACCCTGTTCTGTCACTAATATAATTTTGTTACCCCTCGTTAGACCCGTCAGACTCCCCACAAGCAGCTATGTTCGGAGGATACTCTAGCAAGAAAAAGGTCATCGAACGATATAAAATCATTGGGTTCATCAGCAGCGGCACGTATGGCAGAGTGTACAAAGCCCAAGGCAAGCATGGCCAGGTGGGAGAATTTGCCATCAAGAAGTTGGTCGCTTTACTTAATTCATCGAGACTCTAGCTAATCTGGCTATAGGTTCAAGCCAGACAAGGAGGGCGAGATCCAATATACAGGAATCTCCCAGTCAGCCATCCGTGAGATGGCACTTTGCACCGAGCTCTCACATCCAAACGTTGTCCATACAGTCGAGATAATCCTGGAAGACAAATGCATTTATATTGTTTTCGAATATGCCGAACACGACTTGCTTCAGATTATTCATCACCACAATCAGGTTACACGGCAGGCCATTCCCGCGCGCACCATAAAGTCCATTCTTTATCAGCTCCTCCAAGGCCTTGTCTACCTCCACAAAAACTGGGTCATGCATCGCGATCTCAAGCCAGCCAACATCATGGTCACAAGTGCCGGAAAAGTCAAAATCGGCGATCTAGGGCTCGCTCGGCTATTCTACAAACCACTGCACTCTCTATTTACTGGCGATAAGGTTGTCGTAACCATTTGGTATCGAGCTCCAGAACTCCTCCTGGGTAGCAGGCACTACACGCCTGCAGTAGATTTATGGGCCGTCGGGTGCATATTCGCGGAACTATTATCGCTTCGGCCGATTTTCAAAGGCGAAGAAGCCAAAATGGACAGCAAGAAAACAGTACCTTTTCAACGGAATCAAATGCAGAGAATCGTTGAAATTCTTGGAATGCCTACTAAAGAGCGGTGGCCTTTACTTGCTTCCATGCCCGAATACCCCCACCTCAACTCGCTTGCGTCCGGCAATCCTCGCATCCATCGTCCGGTGTCATTGGAGAAGTGGTACGAGCAAAATCTTAGGAACAATCGATACCCAGAAGGCCAATCAAAAGACTCCCCTGGCGCTGAAGGGCTCTCACTTCTTCAGGCTCTCCTGGAATACGACCCACAGAAACGCTTGACTGCAGAAAAGGCACTGTCTCACCCGTACTTCTCCGCTCACGACGAGAGGCTCAAGCCATCTGACAACTGCTTTGAAGGATCCAGCATTGAATACCCGAATCGCAGAGTGAGTCAAGAAGATAACGATATCAGGACTTCAAGTCTACCAGGCACGAAACGAAGTGGCCTGCCAGATGATTCCATTATAGGTAGACCCGCAAAAAGACTGAAGGAGGGCTAGGTAGACATTGGCCAACATCGCGGTCCGGCTGAAAACACTTGCACGTCGACTACACGGGGAAGAACTGAAATCTATTTGATTATCGAGGTCTTCGACCTCTACCATCCAGCGCACATCGTGGCTCTGTGTGGATATTTGGAACGGAAACTATAGCGGAGTCTTTATCTGTCTTAGCCAAGGGCCGTGAGATACATTTAGCATCCCCAGATGTTAACGTCTTTCTCTTAGGTCAACCCACCTTCCGACTGCTTATGTACCTATGGAACGCAGACGTTGGAGATGAGGCCCGGGATTCGGAGGAATAGTTTGCTAGTTTCGTTGATAAAATGTCGTACAACTTTGAAAATGGGGGGCATGAACGTGGGGGAACTCAAAATTGGGGGATTGAAAAAATTTGAAGAGCTTGGAGATAAGGCCTGGGATATTGACGATACACTTGTTGGGTTTGATAATATGAGCTTTGCTCACAGAATGGCCAACAACTCTCTCAATGGGGAATTAAACGCGGGGGATTCGAACAGGAGTGGCTCAAAGATGAGGAACCTAAGGGCGAGGATGTCGAAAACGAATATGGCGAGGATGAGCATCACGAAGATGAAGGCCGCCAAGATCAGGATCGCGGAGACACTAGTATCTCAGATTCGTTCGTATAGCAACCGCACGAGTCGCGCCCGATAACGCTCTAGGAATTCCTTTTGCGCGTCTGACCTTCTTACCTGAGAGGCAAAGGAGAAATGGGAGACAGAGCGACGGTGTGTGGGGGAAACTGGGTGGGTTAAAAGTTTCTAGGCGCGGGTATGAAAAGAATAGGGAAGTTGATCGCGATACTGTGAGCAGTATTCAAATTTGTGCGAATATCAAATCCGAATGAGACTCTGTATACGTATGGGATACGCAGGAACACAGCCCCTCCTGTAAATACTCTCAACATGCGACTCTAACGCATTATTGACGATCTCGTGCTCTTCTACGAACTTGTTCTTTGGCAGCCTCCAAATGCTCTCTCCGAACACTTTTCTTAGCATCTGAGTCTAACTACTTTGCGGGAGCCTCCGAATAGCACAGCTCTCTTTGGCATTTCTATCGAGCCTGATGCACGCAGCAGAGCGTGGCAGAGGTTGCAAAATGGGAAAGCGGACCTGGCTCGGGTACTGGAGGAGTGAGAGGCGGGAATGAATTGGCTCTCAGTCTATCGGCCAGAACTTCCTATCAACTTCTACTGAAACACCCATGACTACTTACCTCATAGCCATGTAGCTCCCTTCTGCTCTGGGTACCTCGACCGCAGCGACAAGGAGGGTGTTTCATGGACATCCACCGTCAATTAGCATCCCGCACATTCAGAGCCTGCGACGGAGTAGCGACGGAATAACTCTGCTAAGGTTTTCTTGCTTCCCATCAGCTCATTTGGGCCCTGCCTTTTCTCACTCCGCTGTCACGCGAAACAATTCATTATAGCCTTGACTCCATTTTCATGACTTTGAAAAATCACATACTGCTGTTTAAATCCAAGTCTAGGCAGCTTTCATATCCTTGAAAGTTTTGTCGGCTTTGGTGTTTGTCTTAAAATGCGGTCCTACGCCAATTATCTGCTCTACTGCGATCACCATGACCATCATGTGAAGCGCCTCAGCTTGCTTGCTCTTCAATTCGGGCACCTTTTAAGCGTAATGAACAAGGTAAAGGGACATCATCATACTCCGTGTCAAGCTCTCAAGACACCATCAACAGAGACTCTTATGTATCTTCACATCCTCGAGGAGCATTGAATTCCCCGCGTGACTGGGAAGCTCTACAATAACATGCCCTCTGCCTAACCAAAGCGACGCTTACTACACCGCCCTCTCTCCTATCTTACATTTACTATTCTTTCATCTTTCCACCGCCGTAACCTGCTGCAACTAGCCCGAATGGAACCTGTTCACCCTATCTTATAGCGTCCTATCACGTGGAGTGTTGAGCGCAAGCTGTGAATTTTGAAGGTTTCATTGAATTGCCAAATATAAATGGCCGCTCAAAGGCCGCCCTCTTCCTCCTTCACTTCACTTCAACACCCCTTTCGTGATCAACCTTAACTTGAACGACATCCGCCCGTTGAGTCTCTGCAAATCTGCGACCAGGCACTCCTTCAATCTCTCCGTACGGAGTCAAGCTTTCCTTTGCTTATCTCGCTATTAATATCAATATGAAGCTAATGACCTTGGTTTTCGGCCTCACGGCTGCCTTGACTGTCGCCGCCGTTCCTTCTCCCTTCGTCGGTCACGACGTTGGCCCACCTGACAATCACAATGGACAATTCATTCAAGTTATCCTCAATACACACAACGTCCACCGCCGAAAGAACTGTGCCCCTGACCTTGTCTGGGATGATGGTCAAGCGCAACAGGCTTTGCAAGCTCTTCTAAAGTGCCCTAAAGACTTTTCTCATGTAAACCCCTCCAGCGAGTAATCTAAACGCCTGAAAGTACGGACGCTTTGATGCTCACTCCTCATATTTTTAGGATCGTCCTGGTCAGAATTTCATAGCGTCCGGCCCAGGCTGGATTCATGACTGGGACTCGTGGATCAAGGCGACAATTGACAGTGTCGAGGCTTGGTACTCCGAAGAGCCTAAATACAACTACAACAACCCCGGTTTCTCTGTGGCCACTGGACACTTCACGCAAGTAGTTTGGAAGGGCTCTTTGAGAGTCGGATGCTCTTGGGCTGTCTGCAAGGACAGCAATTATCCTGCTCGCTTCGTCTGCAGTAAGATTTTTATCTGTCTCCTCACGCTACTTCTCTGAACGAAAGCTGATGAGATGAAATTCTAGACTACGACCCGTATGGCAATATCGTGAACGGAGGCTTCTTTGCTGCCAACGTGGATCGTCCACGTTGCTAGACAGCATCGACAGCATCGACAGCACCAGCTTTTCCATCCACCTTTACTGGTTTCTTGGGCATTGATATGCTACCGAGCGGGGAGATGGCACAATTCTAAAGACCTCTTATTGTGATGAAGGCATTCCCTGTTTTGCTGCTTCCATTTCAGAAGTCTCTTGAGCTTGTCTCGTAGCCTTTGATTAATTGAGGGTATCATGCATCAACAATTCTACTCTTGCTTCTCCTTCATCTAGGCAGGGGGACCATAGAGAATCCAAAAACTGTGACGAAATTCTTGTCTACGTTGGCTGTGGCTTATGAGTGAATTTGATACATAATGAAACGGTTCTGGAAGGGATATTTGTACTCGAATTAATCTGGGAACTTCGACGTTAGCCTCACGTAATGGCTATCCATATCTTTGGATGCCAGGGCAATGACGCAGGTGCGGTGAGATTGAGAAGACAACCGAACGTCAAGGGATTTGGACCTCGAACACTACCATCAATTACTGAAGCCATCTCATACTCTTGCCGAACAGCTATTGTTCACTTATAGCTTCCTAATTCCACATCTCCATTTCGCCTACCAGGCTCAAATGAGTGCTCGTACGGCTAGTATATATGAGACCTCTTCTCCACACCCTTGACAGACGTCTCACCTTAGAAGACCAGCGATGAGATTTCACGGCCCAGTCAAGGCAGATTATCATACCCCGTACTGCAAATAATATACTCTAGATTACATTGCAGTCCCTCGCCTAATGCTATTTCTATAATCCTTATTGAACCAGACTCTGCCGTCATTCCCCTCAAGTGTGCGGAGCCGGCCGCTAACCCTCTGCATCCTGTTTCTGGTGTTTCCACCATTGAAGTCAAGGTATCATTCCACTTTAGTTTACATATGTGTCTTTTTCTTCCGTGTCTAGGAGCTTTGGTTTCCTCCTAAGTATTGATTTCAGAGGCAGTCACCGATCAGCTGGGGCATAGGAGCATTTTGCTCTTTTGAGGGCGACCTCAAGTCTTCAGAAACCACGCCAAAGCGCGCTCGGTATCTGCAGGATGAGAATTACGCAAGAAGTCCACTCGATATGTTAATACGATCTGGGAAATGAGGAGGCCGCCCTTCGAAGATCAAACAGTTTGAGGCGAACAACGCTCCGAACGAAATGTCATCGTCAAGTTGGCAGGACTGCCGGTTGTACTATGATGTCACTTTCATCTCATATTAGCTAGATACGAGAGAATGGCGCAGCATACGAGATGTCTCCCGAAAACCCATGGGGTCTTGAAGGATTCGACCCTTTGATCAATATACCAGCGATTCTGAAACTCCGGGTACGCCACCATCAATTTACCTCTACCAAGTTCCTGCCGGTCAGATATCCGGCTAACACTGTCGGCCCAAAGGCGGTAGACTTTGATCCGTGCGCTCCTTAAGCCAGCCTGAATTCTCGATCAGACTCTCGTCATCCTTTCCCGAGTCACCAACAAGACCATTGAGCGCTCGGTCTCACCCCATTGCGGATCCGCTCGTTATGGGCCGAGCATAGCTCGTTCTCTCCCCTCGGCCTTAGAGGAAGCAGGGTCTTCTGGTTTGCAGGTAGTTGGAACGACAACCGCCGTCTGCCCGCTAGCATTCTAGCTTGCCAAAACACTTCCACATCAAGTAATCCATGAAGATGTTCGAGATCTGGCTGCAGACATCCCACATTCGTGAACCGTTATCGGCAATAAGAGCTCCCGATTACACCCTTGCACACAAGTTTTCATCCGCCAAGGCCCAGGGTATCCGTGGACCCTTGGTCCTTTGCTCGCATCTATTCACTTTCTTCCAGCTTGAAATACAAGATATGTCCACGCACTAGAGTAATGGGCGGAGACATGTCCTGGGCAAGCTGGCGGCGGCAATTCATGACTTCACACCAACGTCACCAGCCCCTTCCATAGGTCAATAGGTGGAAGTGGTAGGATGCAGCGCGGTTCTCCATATTTTATGGTTTCCATATCGTTCTGTTATTTCTTCAGGGTCGTTCCTAGAATTGCATACTAATACAACCATACCGTTTCACCCTCCCTGTTCCTTCGATGAAGATAGCTACATCGACACGAGGAGATTTGTATGTCGAACTCTTTGGAAGGTTTTCCTTGACAGTCTTCTCTTGCTATCTAAGAAGTTCATGTGCCTTGCATACACGAGAGTTGCCCGCTGATCCCATCGCTGCCTATGGTGCTGCCTGCAGTAACGCAGCCTCTATTAGCAAACAGTGAGGTTGCCTCTATCCTATCAACACTAAGGGCAGGCAACAAAGGAGGCTTCAGTAAGGCCAGGTTCAACATTTTATATCCTTCAGCACGCTAGACTTTATGATCTTCAGCTCTAGGTCTCGTTGCTGCCCATGGCATATGTGTAAAATGATCTAGAGGTATCACCTCAGCTCTCTATTAGCACGAGCAATATTTGCTTTGATAAGTCACTCATTCTCAGTGCTCTCAACACTCTTTGCGCCTTTTACGGCAAGTCACTCTTTCAACAGCATCCAGCCAGCCTGTGACTAATATTTGTTCTTTATGCAGTATGTTCCAGTAAAGCCATAAAAAAATGCTATCCCGTCTCCTCCTCCCCATCGCCGCCTTTTCGGCATCCACCTCTCGTCCTCGCGGAGACTGACCACGCTCCCCAAGTCGCCCAAAATGCCACCACCACCTCCCCCTACCCCCTCACCTCCCTCTTCACCTTTGGCAACGCCATAGTCGTCAATATCACCGTCGCTATCCGCCGCAGCTGCCCGGTACAAAGGTGCTGGGTCTGTCTTCTTTAGATCGTTTGGATACCCCCTGTCCTGAAGCTGTCCGCCGGCCTTTGGCACGCCAGGGGAGACTTGAAACCTCTCGGTAGCACGAGACAAACTGACGCCGTTCAGGAAGTCGAAGACATTTTGTAGGGCGGGAAGGTGAAGAATTCCACACAGGTTCAGACAGCTCTCGAATGCACTGAGACTCGCCTCGGCGCTGTCGAATGCGTAACCGGCAAGCCTAGCGGCTTCAATGCCTGCATCTGCTAGGGGTCAGTATACAGTGGCTGAGTGGATGATGTTCTGCTCTGACGGACTTAATCCGCTATTGACGGCTTCGCCAACTCCTAGTTGCACCCCTGACATGATGAGATTGCAACCGAGCTAGTTGTTGTCATCGTAAGCAACCGATAACAGGGAAAGTTATTCCTTAAAATATGCATCTGCCGCAATTGGTAATGCTGATAAATATTCTGTGGCCAATTCATCAGTGAAATTATTGTTGCACGTGCAGCTTCCCGCTGCAACCTTGTAGCTATCTTATAGCAGCAGTCAGCGTTCGGCACTCATACATGGACTTTACTAGACAGGCAAGACTCCGTCTATGCGGCAACCCTAGAATTTCGAACAGCCTAGATTCACTTTACTGCTCCCGTTGAGGGTTCGAAGCGACGAAGAGACCGGCTTGTTGATGCGGTTTGTCCGGCTGCAATGGGCTTTGCCATGGCAATCCCGCAGAAGTCTTGACGCTGCATTATACAGTAGACGTTTTTGAGGCCGGTGGATCGAATATTTGTGCAATTTATAATATTTTCTCTTTGCGCGTCAGGTACATGGTTAGGATGGCCGGTTTGGAGTGGATGCGAAATCGTGAGGGAAGACTCTAAATGCCCTCCGATGACGAGATGGAGAGGGATAGTTCTCCGGAGGAGAAGGAGAAAATTTCTCTCAAGATATCCAGCATAACTTCGATGAGGGCCTGTAGCAACATTTGAGGAGGCGGTGGGTATGTCGAAAGACTCGGCGTTGTCGAAACGTGTGCTGCGAGTTGCAAACTTCTATAAAGCCAAGTCCTACCGCCAAATGCAGTGGCCCTTTTCCGTCGTGGCCCTTAATATTTGCATCGACCCTGCAGCGGAGAATTCGTTCGACGATATTCAGGTCAGCTTGACAGACTGCCCAATGTATGGCTGTCCGTCCGGCGAGATTCGTATCATTGACGTAGGCTTGAGACTCGCGAATGAGTCCCCCAAGAGACTTAATAACCATTCCTAAAACTGGCTTGTGTATCAGTGAGAAGGACGTCTTTTCTTGGAATGGGCCCGCGGGAGAGATTGATGCAAAGTTTCGACATAGCGGTGTGTTGAACAAAGGACCTGCATGTCAGCGACCAGCACTGACGGATGTAGCAAAAGCTTCTGGAGATGGTATCCGCTCCAGAAGCGGTAAACGTCATTGACCCGTCCTTCCATGTCAGGCGCATACTAGTGAGCACTAGTCGCAATGATCACCTTGCAAACTTTCCGCTGTTCATAGTAAATGGCAAGGGAAAGCGGTTTCATTCCAAATGGTCCAAATGATATCGGCTGGGGAAGCATGGCCGATTGCAAAAAGCTCTTTAATTTGCTCACACTGTCCGTTCCGAGTGTAAATGGCAATATCAGAGTCCGGTGGAAGTGTCCTGGGGAAAGAAAGCGTAAAGTTTGGGCACGGTCCATTCAGGAAGACGAAGGCTAAGGCCCTCGCAGCGAGCAATTGATGGAAACAGCAGACGACTGATATTTGAAGTGTTGATTTTGTCTTGCAGATACCTCTGTAACAGCTGGAGGCTTCCGGATTGAAAGGATGGCTAACCGTTCTAACGTATAATGAGCCGAAAGAACTATGCCAGTGGTTACTTTTTCGAAGGGATTGGGAATGACAGCGGCGCCCGCAGGTCTTGGGACAAGAACAAGAGTAGCTGGTACATCGGGTTGACGGCTCTGAGTGGGTAGGGTCAATGGCATCTAAGGCCTCCTATGACCGTCCTCGTGGCAGGGTTTGCTGTGGTCTTGTGGGTGTTAGTAAATATAAACAAGAGAGCTGTCTAAAGATAAAGAGCTTCTCGGAGATGAAGAGCTATTTGAAAATGAAGGACTTTTTGAAGATGAAGAACTATCCAAAGATAACAAGCTATCGGGGTATAAAGAGCTAGCAGAGCCCCTAGAGAAGATCTTCACGTTGAATTGCGCTTCCATTAGCTCGCTGCCTAGGAGTCAATTGAAAGGGGAGATATTTCTAACAAACTGTAATCAAATTTTGCATTACTAGCAAGACCAGATAACATATTCACTGTGCAAAGACTAACAATCCTCAATGAAAGAGTCTAGCGTAGCAAGCTAGGCAGCCCGAGATCTCGGTTTGTAGATGTAAGAGGAGACGCTTTGTAGGGCGAGAGAATCGCCTGTAGGTATGCCGGCCTCTCGGCGTATATTTCATCATGTGTAGTATGAAGACTTTGTACGAACATTGCATGTAATTAGAAGCACGGCGCCAACTCGTGCATGTTCAAGCCGCGTCCCTAAAAAAAGTTCCAAGTTTAAGCCTACAGTACAATAATCTAGCATTTATATATATATATATATTAACATAATACAATTACAATATATTAAAGGCTTTATTAACCCGTTAAATTATGGAAGAGGTTAGAAGAAAAACGTGCGCGACGTGGTGGCGTGCACGACCCGGCGGGACCTTCCAAAGTACGCCAGCAGCCTCACGTATGCCAATTTGACTTGGTCAAAATATTCTTCAAATCTCTACTCTTTGCATCTCTTAAGGCTCGCCAAATCCCATATTAGACCCATTTGCCTGCCGTTCTGTCGATATGGCAGGGGGAAATGATGGCAAGGGAAAATCTGCCGGAGCTAATCGATACTCATGACAGTTTCCTCTACGGAAGGCCGGCGCGGAGGCCGTGACTCCATCGCAGGAGGATTCGAGATGGTCTGTTTTTATGAGCTGCTTCATTTTCTGGCCTGTCGTTTATCTCGAAGGGCCCTGCATTGGCATTTGACTGACTTTTAGCAATTCGATAGAACAACCTTTCAAAAATGACGACGAAACTCTATAGTAATCTCCCTTTAGAGCAGAGCACATTGGTTCGCTCAAAAGACCCCAGAACCTGACGCATATTTATAGTATGATGTTTGTTGAACTCGGGTTTAATCTACTACCTGAAGGCCTTGCTCCGCCAGAGGAGCGATGAGGTGAGATCAAACTCACACTTGGCGCACCTAATTGGTACCATTTGCCATACAAGGAGAGAGGGGCATGCCTGAAGAATGTGTACAAGAGCGATGCGGAATGCTTCCATTATATTACCGTGAGGTGTCAGACGGAGCTGAATATTCTGTACGAAGCCGGTCTGAGAAATTTCCAAAATGTCCAGAGTGATTGCCCCAGTTTGCCGTGTGAGTCTGCTCCGCTATAATGAATACGCCTACAATTGACTTTGAACATTTTTCTGCTCCGAGAAGATGATTGAGGATTGAAAGCAGGATAAGACAAACTCGACCACCATTAATGGACTATTTGACGCTTACATCAATCTTCTCAACGAATGTATTTCAAAAGCTCCAGTAGACCTGTACATAGGAATCCATCTCTGCAGAGGTTTGGCATTTCCTGTCTCTCTGCTGAATATTTGCTCACGCTCTACAAGACAATCCCGATGACTCTCGCCACTTTTCCAAAGGCGGCTACGACCGCATTTCAAAGCTGTTCGGGGCTATAATTCTCGCGGGACGGAGGAAAAGAGAGCGTAACAAAGTTCAAGATGCTCATCCCAGTGAAGTCATCGTTTAGTTGGTGGGAGCTTGGTGGCGCACTGGTTATGGTGGTGGTGAATGACATCGACAACTTCAAATCGACTCCCTCACGCGAAAATCCCTTTAATGCTTTAACACGGGTACGATAAGAATAAAAACCTATTGTTCACTTCCTCAGTCACCACTCTTTTCGAACCCGTCTTTCACTTTCGTCCCTCTCTCTCTTCTTCTTCAGACAGCTTCCTCCCTCCTCCAAACCATCCTTTGTTCACGGCAAAATCTACCAACTTTCTCCCAGCCAGCTTGTCAGCTCACTGAATCAATCATCAACACTTCTTACAATTTTTTTTTTCATTTCCAAAATATCATACATCTTTCATTATGCTCACTTCCCGTTATGCGACGAGCTCAGTCTCTGAGCAGGTTCCCAGAGGGAGGAGCGTCACGTCCACACCAGACAGTGGCATGACCGCTTCACCGAAAGAGAGCCAAACCTCCTCAGCGCTTGGTTGTAGCAACGCTGCCAGCGGCCAGAAGTTCGACTGGCTAATGAATGAAGTCGTCGGCCCGCCGCTCAAGACCTTCACTACATCTCGCCTGGATGTGAGTGAGGCGAAAGTCACCGTAACTGCAGCGACCGATGTCTGCAGCTACAACTGGGTTAACGAAAAGCGACCTGTTACGCTCGCCGCAATCAACGCCCTTGGTGCGCCACCCATATTCGCTACTCCAGAACTCCCTGCGTCCATCCCTCGTGCTTCTGGTCGCTATTACATCGACCAGGATGCCGCGCACGAACCCCAGCATCCTTTCAAGCCTATGTTCGATGCTCTCGAGCAAACCAAGCCAAACTACGATTTCACTGATGTCGACCTTGTTGTTGATAACATGAGTCTTCGCTACCTTCTCTCCTTCATCGACGGCAATCTGAACGACAGTCTCCGTTTCGACCTTCATCTCGTCGAGAAGACTCTCTTCGTCACTCGCCGCGCCGAGAGCACGTTCATTGATATCGACCCTAATCGCGGTCAAAGCAACGCTTACATGTTCAGCTTCCGAAAGCTACTCGCAAAATGGAGCGACAGCGAGAGCGACGCCGAGACCACGGGTCACTACCGAGCTGTCCGATACAACATGGGAGGTTTGAACTGTGTGGTCAAGTTTGAAGCCCACGCTTTCTTTGAAGGCAAAACCTATGTTCAAGACCCGTCCGCTCCTGAAAAGTTCAGCACTGCCGCTCTTCAAGCTGAGAAGGCGGAAAAGCTACGTCAATTGGATTCTTTGCGGGCATCTTCGAAGGCTCAAGCCGAAACTCTGCCTGTCTTCTGTCAAATCCAGTCCCTACCAGGCAAGGCTCAGGTCGAGAATACTACTGTATGGCGGTCCAATACTCGAACCCTATCCTCACCAGCTAGCGTAACCAGCACACCGTCACCACGCCACTTTGAATACCGAAAAGATAGCCTCAGAGGCTGCAGTGTGCTCAAGTCCGTGTCAGTAGCTTTTGTTAGATCCAAACAAATGTTCTCTTCTGACTCCTCGGCCAGGTCTGGCACCTCTTCGGCAGCTGAATCCCATCCAGCGCCCGCATCCCATTCCCGCAACCCATTTGTGGACTCCGGCAAAGGCTTTCAATCGATTACCACAATCACCGTCGGCCCTGGCCTCGCCGAAGTCACTGTTCGCCCCGAAGGAATCAAATATCGTGAAGAGACTATTGACACAACCTACCACTACCCACTCATGTATTTCTCCCGGGTGTCTACTCTCATCGTTGGCACTCACTGCGAAGGCACGTTCTCATCCATCCGAGCTTTCGACTCGACCAAGATGCTTCAGAAGTGGGAAGAGGAGACCCAAGAGGACCTACGAGCTCTGGTCAAGTTGCTGGCTGACTGGAGAGACGTCGCCAAGAACTCTGGTGGTATAGCCGTTGCCGTTTGCAACCATCACTTCTGGCCTCTCAAGTTTGACCTCTTTGCGTCGGAGAATCCGACTGCTGCGTTGGAGGATCAGGCTCTCAAGAAATTCTGGAACAAGAGCGAGAAGAACGAGTTGATGGCCGAGGCCGAGAAGCCCGTCGGGAAAGCTCCGATTGCTAGAGCGGAGGAGCTCAAGAAAGCTGAGCTCCAGAAGAAGGCCCAGGCCGAGAAGAAGACAACCGCAGACACGGCCAAGAACCAAGCAGATCAGATGGAAAAAACCACCATCACATCAGCTCCAGAACCGACACCTTCCCACCCTTCAACCTCCTCTTCCTCCTCCTCCTCCTCCTCCGGACCATCCCTCGATGAGTTCATCCGCCGCGCTACTGTCGCCCGCCCATCCATGCACGCCATCGGCTCCACAACCCCCAAACACCCCGCCGCCGCCGCTATGAGCCAATCCAAATGGGCTCTTCGCTCAAGCTCGAACACACCAAGTCCCAGAAACTCATCCCCGTTGAGCTATCAGATATCTCCTCGTTCCAATGGCCAGAAACAGCAACCAGTAGACCTGAATCTGATGGCGATGAAAAAGGCGACGCCGCCGCAGCCGCCGCCACCACCACCACCAAAGAAGAAGATGTTTAGTATGACGGAGTATTTGTTGGCGGAGGCGAAGGATGAGAGGGAGAAGGCGAGGGCCGAGAAGTCGGCTGCTGATGCCGAGGCGGCGGCGAAGGCTGAGGTTGGGGAGGCGAAGGTCGATGAGCGGGATACGAATTTAATCGATACCTGACGATTGCTGACTGCCTTTTGTCATCTCCTTCGCTCGATATGGATCACTGATCTCCACCTAGACCAGCAAAAGAACTCTACCCCAGAAAGCCTAGCCAAAACTTTACAGAGCGAGAAAAGCGGAGAGATGGGCGTGTATGTGTGTGTGAGAGAGAGGAAGGCAGAAGGTAGCGGCAAGGACTTGTAAAATTGCCTCCATGTATGAGGAGGGAGAGATGGTTGGAAAGGGGGTGGGTGGGGGGAAGAAGATGCTTTTATAGAAATGACATAGTATTCGAAGCCACGTGAAACGTTTCGAAGTCGGCGTGAAAATAATACACCGAAACTTCCTCGACGACATATAACATACACACGAGCAGCTAGCTCCCCTTACACTGCCCCCCCAAATCGACATAAGACAGCCAAAACACGAGAACTTGAAAAGAATAAAACGCCTCATATGCAAGCCCCCCTGATAAAGTAAATGCATGAATGAAATCAAACTTCAGCACCCCCTCGACTAGGTATCCCCATCCCACTCAGCCCAAGCATCTCCTCTCCCCTCCCTCCCACTCCCATTTCCACTCCCCCCCTCCCGCCTTACCCCACTACTAACTCCCCTCTTCCTCCCCTTCGGCGGCAGCCCCAAAAAGTCCTCGGGAATATCATTCCAATTCTTAGTCGCCTTCGCCTGCCTCCTCCCTAGCCCCAGCCCCGCCTCCTCATCACTACTAGTATCATACCCCACATCCTCATCCTCCTCATACCCATACACATCCACCTTCCTCCTCGCCAGATCCCGGAGCGGCATCATATCATTATCCGAATACATCCCCCTCTCCCTTCCTAGGATCTGATCCGCCTTCCCCGGGCTCCTGCGCCCTGTTTTCGGGACGGTGGTGACGCCGTTCGTGGTCGTAAGATATCTGCTACCTTCCTCATCGCGGAGAGCACCAGGCGTCTGCCATTCCGGCCTCCGGGGAGCCTGCGGTGTTGTCGTCGGAGCAGGCGAGTGAGCCGAATAACTATATGGCCCGGTACTATTCCTTATCATATCCGCTTCAGTCGGCGAGTCTACCCCCCATCCAGCCGCCCTTTCTCGCTCCTTCTGAATCCTCGCTTCCTTCTCGCGTTCCCTGCGGATGCTTTCGCGCGCCGCGAGCCACTTAGGGCTAGCGTCCCACGTCCATCCGTCACCGGTGGTGTTGCAGATAGGAACACCCCATAAGAGCGGGGATGGACCAAACACATGGCTAAGATTGCGGCGCCAGCCGAGATCGAAGGCGTTGGGGAGGCTTTCGCTGTCTTTTTCGTCAAGATATGAGTCGTAGCGATCGATATCGCGTTGGCGCTCGCGGTGCTCGTAGGGGTTAGGGTTTGAGTACGAGGGGTGGGAGTAGCCGTTGCTGCTGGAGTTTGGTTGCGGGGTTGAGCATCTGGAGTGGGAGGGGCTGGATTCGCCTTCTTCCGGGCGAGTGATGCTGGGGAGGGCGTTTGCATGAATTTCGCGGAGCTGGTCGCTGAGGCTGGGACGGCTGTCGGCGGAGGGGTCGACGTAGTTGCGGGAGTGGAGCTGGATTTTCATTGTGTTGCGGAGGGGAGAGAGGTAGCGAGTCTTCTCTAAACTTTCAATTGTGGTTTGGCCGGTGGCGGCGAGGTAGAGATGCCAGATGGTGAAACCAGTAATGACAATCCCGATGATCCCGGATATAACGGCGAGAAGAACGTAGTTGACGGGCATCATAGTCTCGGTGTATTGATTATCGCTAAGGACTTCGCTCCAAACCCAGGTGCTCGACGCAGCAAAGCACACCCAGCAGAATAGGGTCAGATACACTAGAAATAGTACGAAAGCTTTGTAGTTGTATAATCCTACACAAGTCGCAAGCCACGGGCAATGGTGGTCCATTTTCAGGACACATCGTCGGCAGGTGGAGCAATGGTGGGCTCGGTCCGGCTTCTTGGCTTGGCATTTATTGCAGAACCGGATGCCGCCGTCCGACTTGACTGTGAAGGAAGTGTATGCGAGTTCCCGGGTAGGGAGATGGTTATAACCATCCTTAGTGTTGAGGGGAGAGCCTGGGTCGGTAAAGACTGCGGTGGTGTAACTCCAGTTTAGGAGGAGGTAGAGGAGTATGCCGAGCGCGGATGATGTTGTTCCTACATGACGAGCGGACAATTAGCTTCCGGTTCCAAGCTACAAGAATTGCGTAAGAACCGGTGCAAACGCTTCTCCGTATAACGCCGAGGCTGAGAAGCAATAAATTCTCCTTTGCTTTCTCATATATTCACCTTTGTTTACCCATGCTGCAGATTTTCTTTTTCTTTTTTTTTTTTTTGCGCTAGCTCCACACTAACTCCGCTCCAGATTCGCGACAAAGCTCGAGTTTATATGAAAGGTGGTGTTTTACCTGTCCAAGCATGCTTTGCTGGCACCATACCAATGCCAGCTTCCACCCATACTGCCCAAGTTGTCAAACCATAAACGAATGCTAGTGGAAAGTATGTCACAACGCTGCAACAGTAGCGCTCGCACTTTCTTGCCCAGCCCTTGCGCCGCATTGTAATAGATGGTGATGTCGGAGGTGAAGGGGAAGCCAGGGTGGCCATTGCCGAGGGATAGGAATAGAAGTGTGGTTCACAGGTCAAGGAACAGGAGTCGCCGCATATCCATCTGTCTTTGAGCGGGCGTGGAGCCAGTCGTCAGGATAGAAGTTGAGGGAGGCGGAGCGAGTGGACGAGTGAGGAATGCCGCAGGAAACGTTTCAAGGAGATGCCGTCACCGAGGCATGCTTTGAGGGGCGGAATATGGAGGAAATGAAGGACAGTTGGAAGGCCGTTCAGTTCTATAAGGAATTCTAGGTATGAAAGGGGTAGTCTTTCGGCTGTGGGAAGAAGGGGTTCGTATCCTTGACATGGTGTTGAAGCAAGAGTTGCTGTGGCTGAGGATGATGCGCACGTGATATAGCAACAAGGAATCGATAGTGTGGCGTCCATGGGTAAGATGACAAACTGCTCGGACCTGATCGGCCAGTGAGCATAAGCAAGGGAGTAATCAATGCTACGATGAGTGCTACGATAAATGTCTTTTCATGAAACAGCGAAAGTACCATAGAAGCACTGGGGCATCCGCAGAAACTTGACACAGCAATTTCAGCTGATAAGATTAAGGCTTTGTACTTCATACAGGAGAAATTATTAAAATCCAATTAAGCGCGCCCCCTGCATCTCTCCGACCACTATCCTTCTTGGTTGACCACTCCCAAAATATCACGAGGAGCAACACCCTCCCCTTCCCCCACCGCCGGCACAGCATCATCGCAACTGGACAACTCCACAAGCAATGAGATACAGTGAGGACAACCACCCCTCATGCTTGCGCCGAGAAAACGTCCCCTACATTTGCTCATAGCTCTCTCTCTCCTCGCCTTCCTCCTCTTCGTCTACCGCCAAAGCGCCCACGATCTCTACGCTCAGCTCCCTTCGTTCCCCGGTCTGAAGAGCATCGCCGACAATGCTCCTGCGAATACAACTCTAGGCTTTGGCGCCCTCGTCGTCGTGTCAAAGAGCGGTTCCTCGCGCCGTGCAGGCCTCCTCAAAGCCGCCAATGTCACTGATATAGAGCTGACGATCCCAACTCAGCCGCAATGGACAGAAGACGACGTGAACAAGTTCCGGTCGTCGGAGGATTCCAAGATGGGTCGGGGGTCTATATATGCATGGCTTGGACATCACAATGCGTTGCGATGGTACATATTTCTCTGTTTCGCAATCCTGCCAAACTTCCATGGCATTTGTTCCTTGGGACTCGACATTCCACCCCTGAAATCAAAACCTTATATTCCTCCACGTGCAAGTCTCACTAACCGTACCACAGGTTCCTCGACTCCGGTCTCGAAACGGCCCTCATTCTCGAAGATGACGTTGACTGGGACATCCAGCTCCGCTCCGTTCAGGTACCCCTCGCCGCCACCGCTGTCCGCTCCATGCTCCCACCCTTACGTGCCCCCCTCTCCCAATCCTTCTCAAATCCCAACCTTAATCCCCCAAGCCCTCAGTATTGGGGCGACACCACCTCCTGGGACCTTCTCTACCTTGGCCACTGCGGCGACTACTTCTCCTCCATCGACGCCGGCATTGGCCCTGGCCACCACTACCCCGAAAATCTCACCTCGATCCCGCACAAACTCTACCCGGACCCCTCCCTCCCCTCCCGCAATGACCTGCACCCCTTCACCGCCTCCCTCTTCACCGCCTTCAACCTCCCCGAACACACCCGCATCCTGCACCGCTCCATGTTCCCCCTCTGCACCTTCGGCTACGCCGTCACCCGCCCCGCCGCCGAGCGCCTCCTCTCCGACCTCGCGCCGGCCAAAGAGCCGCCCCAGGGCATCAAAGACGTCGCCCGCGCCTTCGACGTCGCAATCCTCAACGCCTGCCGCAAAGGCGCCAAAACACCTTCCCCGACCGACCCAAAGACGAACCCGCACCCCCACCCAGACCCTAAACAGCGTGGCCGCTACGCGAGCGCGGGGTTGCGGTGTTGGACTGTGAATTCGGAGCTGTTTCATCATATGCCTGGGGGCAGTCTGATTGCACAATTGGAGGCTGAGGTAAAGAATTTTGTTGGGATTCCACCGGTGGATGCGGTGGGCGCGGAGCAGGTTGTGGCGAGGAATGAGACCAGTAATATTGGGTGTGGGTTTTGGAATGGAGCATTTGAGTTTGAGGAGGGGGATAGTGAGAGGTTAGCGTGGCTGAGGGAGGAGGTGGGGAGGAAGGGGAGGTGTTTGAAGGTGGGGAGGGACGGCGTGTAAGAGGTTATAATCCGGTTTGGATTGCATTGGATGTGAGATATCCCTATGAATAATATGTATATTGGAATTCTGGACATCTTGTAGGTGGGCGTTTTAGAGCAATGGGGAGCTGATATGCCATTTCTTCTACATAGCCAGTCCTTATAATTGGTATTTGGGGTGAGCGAAAGGATTGGGGAGCTCGGAAACCGGGATTCTTTTGAAGCAGCTAGCCTGCTGGTTTCTTCTCAATGTAAAATTATGTAAAACATATTACATTTCTCATTTAACCTATTTTACATTCATTTTTTTTAACTCGGTCACCTGTTTTTGTCTGTGGACGATTATGGGGAGATATTGTAGAGGAAGGCGCAATCCTTCGGAGGCGGCATTTGGGATATATATGTTTACAAACGACGACTTTCCACCCTCCATCCACCCGTCGAAAACAAACACTCACAACGCCGGGCTGTCCATGGCCATCCATAATCACCAAACTCTCCTTCCAAAGAACCCAAAACGCCCTTCACAACCCCTCTTTCCCTCCAAACCTCACCTAATTCCCCTAACCAGCTCCCTCAAATCCCCGCCCTCCACCCATCCCTGCCCCCCTGCCCCCCCCAGTGCTCCCCCTCCAGCCCCTCCCGCACTAACGCCCCAGCCCTCGCCGACCTCGCCAACGACTCTAGCCGGGCGACCGGCGACGACGGATCCGGATGGAATGACCATGTGCGCGGGGACGACGGTGTTGGGGAGGATCTTGACATTGTCTTTTATGATTGCGAAGGGATGGATGACACAGCCGGCGCCGATGTGGACGTGGGAGGAGATTGAGATTGCGGAGATGGTTGTGTTGGGGCCTGCGCGCGTTGTTAGAAGAGAGGACGCAGCCGGACCTGACCCCGAACAAAAGATGAAGAAGGCCCCGGAATGGAAGCTGAGAGTGAGCGGAAACGAATGCACGCGTACCAATGAACACATTATCTCCAATCTTCATCGGATAATAATGCACCGCGCCCCTGCTGACCCGGCTCGGGGGGCGCACCACACACCCCGCGCTCACGACTGTGCAGCGTCCGATGCTGATCGAGGTTGGGGGCGCATCGCGAGCGGGCCCGTTGTTGCTGGATGAGGGGGCGGGGCGGGAAGGGTGCAGGTCGCCGCGGAGATGGACGTCGGCGCTAATGACGGTACGGCCGCCGAGGGTGATGTTCGCGGTCCCGGTTATGGCGGCGCGGCGGGAGACCTTGTTGCCAGAGTCCTAGGAGGATGTTAGAAGGGCATAAGCGTGTAGATGTGTATATCATGCGAAAGAATCAGAATAAAAATAGTTAACAATGAGGAAGAAATTGGGAAATGTAGATCCAATTAAGCCATCTTATTGCCCGTGACTCCAAGCCCCAGAATGGATCGAGAAGTTACATTAGAAAAGGGGGGGGGGGAGGGGTGGGGAGGAAGCGCGTAGAGTTTGGACACCCTCGCTACAAACTACATGACAGAAATCTCTACATCTATTATGGACTTCTTAATCCAAAAAAAGTGATAGGTTGGAAAAAAAAAAAAAACTGGAGATGTACAGTTTCAATATATTCGCCCTTCGGCGCCGCCTTTCGCGTTGCGGGACGAGACATGGTTGGTTCTGTGTTTCTTCAAGGGCGATATAACTTGGTGTTAGAAGAGAGAGGGTGGTATTTTTGTATATTAGGAAGAGGATTAGGAGAGGGGGATGTGGGATGAAAGATCGATGGCTGGTGGAGTTGAAGATGAGCCAACAGGAAACATCATGTGATTAGAGATTTATATCACGTGATGGGGTACAGGATCGCCTATTTGGGAAATATTTTCAGCTTTCCCACGGATTATAGAAGCACAATGCAACCGCGACGACTAGTTTTGTAGCCTGATTTTGTCAAAAGCATTACTATCCCACGAACGCAAAATTGAACATCAAATTATAGCCGACGAAAAGATGAGACAATTATTAAATTAAGCAGATTAGCGGATTCCTTCTTTGTCATCATATCACGTGCTCCCTGATATATCGCTTCGTCGTTGGTGGACTTACCGCAATCAAGACATTCTCCACCTTCCCTCCTACTAGAGGGTTCAACAACAATTCCCATTTGCTAGATTCTCATCAGAAAAAATTGCTGTAACAATATAATTGCCAGACACAAAATCCAAACCCGAACCTCTAATACTCCAGATTATACCCAAAGCTCACTCCCTCTCTTCCCTCATATCAAGCCCTCCACTCAATCCATATAATCCCCATCCTCATCATCATCCTGCTCCAAATCACAACTCTCATCATGCCCCAAACCCTCCCTTACAACACTCTCCCCCTGCTCTAGCACCACCAACACCACCTCCCTCCCGGACCCCAACCACGCCTTCGACACTCTATACTCCAACACGCCCATCTCATCGAACACCTTCCTAGTCCTCGCTCCTACCTCCGCCTGTTGCACCGATAGCAAGTCTGCTGAAACCATCCTCACCCTGCCCTGGCGTAAGACCTTGGATTCGGCGATGAGGCGGTGGTCGCCGGAGTTTGGGGGCGGGGACGCTCGAAGTTGTTCCATTTTTTATGGGTGCATTTGTGGGGTGGAAAAATGTGTTCGTAGATGGAGGAGATTCGTTTGCGAATGGGGAGATGCGTTTGCGGTAGGGGGCAAAACGTTTGCAGCATGACGAAATGTGTGAGGAGGAGAAAGAGGCGGGGACGCGAGGTTTGGGGTTATGTAGATTGGAGAGCAAGGGAGTGTAGAATGGGAGAACTGTGGGTTTAACGATAGTGATCGTGGTTGACAGGGAATCAGTTTTCATTTTATGCGTGCTGTGGAGGGCGGCTTGGCTGATTGAGAGGAGGTGTTGGCATGCTTGGTCAGCTTGATAGGGTTTGTATGTCTAACAAGTTCGGGTGATGGAGAAAGTGAAGATAGACTTGAATCTGAATGGATGAGGATGGGGCTGTGAGTAGCATGATGCGAGTTGATTTGCAGTAAATCAGCTCGAATTGAGTAGCGGAGTTTGGAGGGGACGTATCGCTTTCGCGTAGGGAAATTTTCTACTACTGACGCTACTTGCATGGAGGGACTGGTCTTGGGTTAGTTGCGGGAAGTGGCTCTATTGCTGGCAATTAGAGACTCTTCTTGAGCCGAACTAAGGCTAGAGCATCCATCCGGATCTGACGTTGCGGTTCTCAGCTTGGGACTTGAGGGCTTTCTGGGGCGGAACTGAGGCCTGATGAATCGCCCGGATCAGCTGTCACAGAGGTATGACTGGCGCGCTCGGAAGCTCTGGGTGTTGAGCGAAAAGGCGTCTTGTTCGTATTTTCCTGTTGTACCTCGTTGGGGTCGTTGTACGGAGAAACGTGGTTTTGGCGAGCTATTTTTGCTTTGTGGTGAACGGTTGCGGTGACGGCATCCTAGCATAACAGAACCTGGGATATTTCGTTGTCATGCCTGTGTATGCTAACGTAACACGTGAATAAACTTGATGGAGGTTAATGGCTAAGGGCCGGTGTTCGTGTTGGAGATACCTACCGGCCAGCTTCAAAAGAGAAAAATTCGAAGTAAATTGCAATAGGCGTTGGATGATAAACGTTGGGAAGTCACAGAGTGAGCAACGTACTTAAAAGTCTGGGGACCGCTCTTTCTGTTCACTACAAAGGAGAAAGTGAATCTGAATCTGAATTCCCCTGAAACTAAGAAGACCAGTGGGCGCAATAGTGAGACGAACAGTTGACAAATTACAAAGTCGTGATGACAGCATAGGTTGGCCGAACGGTGGGTGATCGAGTGAAATTCAGGGCCGCAAGTGGTGCTATCTGCAAGACTGGTAACCTCCGGAACCAAACGGTATAGTCAACCTAACACATTGCCAGACGGGCTCGAAGACTTTCGACAGCATGGATGGACTGGATTGGATATACTTTTCAGCGTCCCAATTCAGCTGCCGACAGACGTGATGGAGTTGCTCCCGTACAACAATTGGCTCGCTTCTTGTGGATTAAGGGGTGGTGCTTTGAAGGATAACAATGGGAAAGTGCAAATCATTCACACTTTTAGTGCTGAAAAATGAGGAGCGAAAGAGAGGTTTAATTTTGGGCCGAAGAAATAGGAACGCGACAGAAGTTATAGGACACAACGCAAAAAGAGAAAGGTGTAGGGGGATAAGATAAACGTCAAATTGGGATAAGCGGGGAGTTTGCTACGCGCAACACTCTTAGATAGTGAATAACGGGTTTCCTCTAAGTACTTCACAGACCAATTATCCTGTTGCCAACGAAGGTATATGCCTTTTTCGATCATAGGAGCGTCCCAAACCTGTGGTTTAATTCTTTGAGCTCTTCGTCCTCTAGAAGGAAATGGATTGGCGATTCTGACGTCTTTGATTAGATAGGTCCTTGCTAGAACGGCAGTACTATCCCTTGGATGCGCTCATCTGCTGTACGAGCTGTTGTTTATGACTTACTTGAGTGGATCCGCTATTCCAACCGCTCAGGACTGCCCATTACCGCTTCCACCGCCTTGCGCGAACTCATCTTGCTAAGCCACTGCTTTACATGCGGGAAATTGTCGGGGTTATATTCATCCCTCCCAATCACCATGGTGATAATTATCTGCCACGAGATGAACGCAATATCTGCATAGGAAAACTTGTTGCCCACAAGCCATGGTCCGTCACTGGCAGCATCCACTTTCTGCCGAGCTAGATGCCCCTCCAAGACACTTGTAACTCGACTGATTTCTTTGGTATATCGCTCAATGGCACTGGGTAATTGTTCTGGGTGGAATTTCTTGAACCAGGCCGCCTGTCCATAGTATGGGCCTTGTCCCGTCGTCTGAAAAAAGAGCCACTGTTTCGCATGATACGACTCTGCTGTTCCTGGAGCAAAACTCAGTTTGTGTGTCATGTCATAGCGCTCAATCAGATATTCGACAATCGCACCAGACTCCCACAGAGTGAGGTCAGTATTGGGATCGTAGATGGCTGGCAATCGACCGTTGGGGTTGATGGCGAGGTAATTAGGTTTCTTGACATCTGTGAGCGGGACAGCGACCACTTCGTAAGGAAGGCCGAGTTCCTCCAGGACTATGGCGACTTTAGGCGGATTGGGGCCGCCTTTACCCCAGACCTTGATCGGTTTGATTTGCATCGACATGTTTTCTCCTTTTTGGTTTCTGAATGAAGATGAATTCCGACGGTGAGCTGACTGGACTTGGACAGTATATAAAAAGTATTTGTCTCGAAAGAAGTGCAAATCTTGTTGATGGATTGGAGAAGAAACATTGTAAATGAAGCAGCATTATATACCCCAAACATATCCATTGCAACGCTGCTTCGTGTCCAACTGATTTTGATAAAATTCAACTAATCGGACGAGCTGGGAAATTGAACGGACCAATCAACGCCAGTAGCGGCTCGGCATTGAACGCCAGCGTCGCAAGGCATAGATATTCGGTCTTATGCTAACTTATACACCCGGAATCTGATCCAACACAAACATTCCCACCAAAGAGAAAGTCACCAGGATTTGTAATAGCTATGAATTACAAATCCATTCCTCGTAGAGTTTCTCCAATGAGGGACTAGCCGCTTTACATTCATCACTTGGTCTCGGCTACAGAACTACTAGAAGTGCAGGTGCAAGGCTCGGGTGAACTCCGACAGGGCCAGACGTAAATAATGGGTTTCTCGCAGGGTTTCTCCGGAAAGGGACTAGCTTCACACATTCACTCTTCGGCGTTCCGACCTGCAGTGCCAATTGAATCCACCTTAAAAGTCCGTCCCCATCAGGAGAAACTCTTCGAAGTCTTTTTCTTTCCTTCTAAGCACATGCATGCATCCTAGCCAAACCCCATCAACAGCCTGTGAAGGTCCCGTCGGAAACAAGCCGTATAAATAGCCATGCCAGTTCCAAGCGCAGGATGCCATACATGCAAGATTCGACGAATCAAGGCAAGCAGCCCAATGCACTCACCTTCCAGGTGAGCAGTAGCTGATCCGCCGCTTTAGTGCGATGAGACCAAACCAACATGTCAGAGATGCACGAAGTCCCGGCGAATCTGTCTCGAGACAAGTGCTGCCAAACAAGCTTGCTTCTCGATCCACGTCGAGAATTGCTACGCAAGTGGGAAAACTAAGCGACCTAGAGGACCACGCTCAAGCTTGACTGTGCTGCGTCCACATTTCGATCTGCAAACACGAGCTCTTACATACTATCTACAATACCATTTACAGGCACTGAGAGACGTACCGAGAATTTCGACAGGCCTATCTGAATGCGTATCTGAATGGAGAGTTTCTGGACGGACATGTCCTATGGTTGATCTTGCTCTTTCTTCCATGGCTCTTGCCGTCTATTCACGAACTCAGCAGCATCCACCGGCTGCCATAGAAGCTTCTTCAAGATATTACCGCCTTCTGCGGGTTGCGCAAGAGCGGATTGCGCAACTGGCAATCCCAACATTGGATGAACGAAACATTGACGCCTGCTTGCTTGCGGTTTCTCTCATGGGTCGGTACGAGGGCGCAACGCACCGTCCTGGTGATCTCAATTCGAAGGGCCCATTTACTTCGCTGCAGAGCTGGTCTCATCATGATGGGGCAATGGCAATTCTGAAGGTTTGGAACGACAACCTGAGTCACAATACTGCGACATTTATCATTAAGCAAACCAGAAGAGGATTGATCAAGTCCTCTCTTCTTAGAAATCTTCCGTTGCCAGACTGGATGCTAAACGGTACTCGATTCGGCGAGCATGACCGAGAGCTTGACTATGACCGTATTGTTGTTCGAACAGTTAATCTACATCACGCGTGCGCGAGCCTTCAGCAGAAGAATGGTCTACAGATTGCAAAAGCCGAGCAGCTGAATAACGAGGCACAAGAGCTCGATAAGGCGTTGCAAGACTGGGCAGCCTATATCCCCAGCACATGCTTCTACCGGCGACACATTCTTACAAAGCCTGATCCCTTACCCAGGAGACATTTCTATTCCTCAATAGTCTACAGCTACCCAAAACCTGGAAACGCCGCGGCCTGGAGCGAGTATTTTGCTGTAAGAATGCACATCAACAGTACACGTTTGAGGGCTCTTGAACCGAGTCGTCCGAACCCATTGATTGAATTAACTTACGAACAGCAGCGGCTAGAGTGCACCACTCAATTGGAAGCCATGGCTGATAGCCTAGCGTCCAGCATACCTTTCTGTCTTGAAAGATTCAAGATAGACAATTCCAGCCCACCAATCAGTCAAACTTCAATCATGCTCAACACAAATGATGAAATCAAGCCGTACCTAGCCAGTTTGGCAGTATGGCCGTTGACCATTGCTTCGAGCCTTGATGGAATAGATGTCGGGCGGCAGTTGTGGTTCAGATCTGAGCTTGCAAGACTTGGGAGAATAACAGGCGACGGCGTCCTTGAATGTGCTCGGACCGATCAATGGGCCATACTCTGACGAAGGAGCAGCTGACTCGTGGACAGGCGGTGTTAAAATTGACGTGTCAGAAGAGAACTGAGGCAGATTGGAGTTGGACGTTAATCCAGGATTTCTCGCAGGGTTTCTCCCGACATGGACTAGCTCGTTTTTGCAAATCCTTGGTCCAAACTACTGCAGAGACTACCAAGGCCCCGTCATTGAGACGAAAGTCGCAAATGCTATGCAATATCGCCAACACGGGCATGCTGCCTCGAATCACCATGATTACGACATCCACGATGAAGAATGGCTCGACTGGGGCTTGTATTGGCTGCTCAGAGATATGGACAACGAAATATATTCTCCTTTCCAGCACCGGGATAACGAGAATAACCTCAAGACGTGGCTCGACGAGATGAGGAGATGCGCCGAGCGTGGCTGTCCTTGTTGGGGCTTCCAGTTGGCTGCCGACGGGAATTGCGATTGTGGACATGATGATTTCGAGCTCAGATCCTTCCTCGCTGGCGAATTCAATATGTTTTGAGGTTACTAGCCATGTCCTGTTGAATGGCAAAGGAAATTATAAAGAACTCTGGAGGATGATGCTTGGTATGTTCGCCATTATTACAACTATGCCTCCGGGCAAGCCTAGCGAGCTTCATGAAGACATGTCGAAGTGTGTGTCAGTGGTTGAAGGTTGGAGGGAAGACCGGTCATTCTGGGAGCCTTGATCGCGCCTTTGGAACGAGTTGAAAGCACTCCGTATGATCCAGCTTTTTATACGTCTTGGTAGGGAATAGACGTTTCTCGCCTTTGCAGAAACGAGAAGTATTCCTATAGGAGGCGTTATACAGTTCACTTTTGAATAGTATCGTATAATGTCGTACTTGGAGTGGGGATCCTCAACAATTGCAGGACGCACGTTCTGATTAAAATTAATAGTATTGTGTAATGATTTGTTTTTATGGAGAGAACAAGCGGCAGCTATATAGATCGGCGGACAGCAATGTCTAGCACAACGACTTGTGAACGTTCCTATCCATGCTTCTCGTCGTCGGCCGAAAATGAGTTGCCTGATCATCAAATGGAAGGACACGAAACCTCGGAGAACACATGGGAACCCGAGTCTCAACTCAAGAAGTGTTACTGGATGGTGGCACAGTTCCACTGGGAAAACCCAGATTCACCCAGACAGAGGCCGGTTGTGGGTGCTGGGTAGAGAGGGGGGAAGGGATGGAGCATACCGCTGGATTCTTGGGCGTATTATTCGGCGTTGGTTAACATTTTGATGAGACGAGGCGAATAAATTGACGAATGTGGTACTTTGGAATAGAAAAGGCCGGGTGCAGTCTGAAATTATAAGGGTTAGGCTACTGGTAATATAGATGGAGAATCTATTTATTAGATATCTGCTTGTTGTGTAATTACGCGTTAACGCGTGTACATCTCCCGTGGACGTTATCTAGTTCGTGAACGGGCGGAACTTGGAAAAAATTATGAACGGAGAGAAGGTACGGACATTGTCTAGAGAAAATAATGATGGGGTCATATTATGACCTCTCGCGTTAAATTCGAAAACGATATTAGATGAATAGCACCGCGGAATTAAGCCGGACATAGCGTCGCTGATCACTGCGGGACAGGCTCGGAAACGTGGGGTATCCAAATCGCGCTAACAACTTTCGAACAGCCTCAATGAACACGGCCAGCGTCATTAATGATGGCAACTCGCCAATTAACTCCCCATGTCTTTCGAGCATCACGTCCTTACCTCCATGCCCCCAGAGCTATCTCAGCCAGAGCCCAATCGCGAGTCGTGGAGGTCGCATCGACGCGGAAACCAGAAGCTAGCGACAATGCAGCTGTTGGGGCACTGGGGACGACGACAAGTGGGAAGAAGTTGAAGATACGGCAGTATCCCAAGTTTAACCGGCTGGAAGATGAGCGACTGTACCGGAAACAGCACCTCGCGGCAGCGTATCGCATCTTTGCGGAACGAGGGTTCGACGAGGGCGTTGCTGGACATATCTCAGTGCGCGATCCGATCTGGACCGATCATTTCTGTAAGGCCTCTATGCTCGAATGGCTATGGTAATGGGCCTTCAGATCTTCCCGACTACGGGAAATCAGTTGATGAGGAAGCCTAATAGCAACAGGGCTCAACCCTCTCTCCCGCCACTTCTGCCTGCTCCGCGTCAGCGACCTGATCCTCGTAAACGAAGCCGGAGATGTTGTTATCGGTGACGAACCCATCAACGCCGCAGCCTTTGCCATCCACTCTGCGATCCACAAGGCGCGACCAGACGTCCACGCTGCATGTCATGCGCACTCTGTATACGGGAAGGCATTCAGCGTGTTCGGTCGCGAGCTCGACATGATGACACAGGACAGTCTCCGCTTCTACAAAAGCCACGCCGTGTACCGGCAATTCGGCGGTGTGGTGCTAGACCGCGAGGAGGGCAAGCGCATCGCGGGAGCGCTGGGTCAGGGTAAGGCTGTTATATTGCAGAATCATGGGCTGTTGACGGTCGGGCAGAGTGTGGATGAGGCGGCGTTTTGGTTTATGAGTTTGGATAAGACATGTCATGCGCAGTTGCTTGCGGATGCGGCGGCGGCGGGATCAGGGAGGGAGAAGATTATGATCAGGGAGGAAGAAGCGGCGGAGTCATATAAGCAGCTTGGGACGCCGGAGAAAGGGTGGCTGGCGTTTCAGGGATACTATGACGACCAGCTCGCAAAGAGTAATGGTAGTTTCTTGCTGTAAGAGTATTATGTGGACTGTGACTGCTCAAAAAGTTATTCTTCCCACAGCACTGCGTTCCTTCTGTTTCCCATCGATGCTGGGTCCTTTGCCAGTATCTCTGCCTCATCAAATATTGTCTGATATCTCCCACTCTCCTTTGGATTCTTTGGCATGTATTGCATGGCCTGACGTAAGTGTTCCTCGGCAGCTTTGTGGGTTCCAAGCGCCTCACGAGCCAGTGTGCCCTAGGGAGATAATCTCGCATTGAATCTGGCAATTTCGCGATCCCACTGCCCATATTCATCGGTATGTTTTGCGATCGAGAGTCTTGCGCCCAGAAAAATAATTCCACCCTCAGCGGTTATCTGTGCGTCGATTAAATATCTGAGCTGTTCGCTTTTGCTTTCAGGCCTCGGATTGTAAGTTATCAGTCGTATTTCAGAAATGGCAGCGTAGACAGTCACAGCTTTGGCCAAATATGCATAGCACCATTACCACGAAATAGTTTATGAAAGACGTCGGAATGGCAATGCCATGTTACATTCGCATACTTCAGCGCCATCTTGTTCGCCTCCGCCGCCACTGTATCCCTCGGAACGACCACATTCCAGTCCGTGATATCGCAGAGCATCCAATTTGTCGAGAAGGCGTTCTGGATTTTCATGGTTTCAGTGCATTTCAAACAGAGTTTGTTGACAGAGATGTTAGAAATCGAAGCACGAGGCACAATACCCAGGCAGTTTGACGATAATATACTTCCGAGGAGTCGATCAATGAGTAGTTGTTTGATTCTTTTTGTAGTGTACGAGAAATGGTTGTGGATTCTCACGGATAGTGAGACTTTCTTGGCCCAGATGGATAATTCGGCTCTTGAAATCCGGGCAGCCAGCTCAGGGAGAGCAAAGGCTGACACAATAAATACCGGTAGCATAGTGGAAATCGCCACTTTTTGCAGCTGAACGTGCAAAGGCTCAATATCATTGCGAGGCTACTGCAAGCTGCCATGCGATGGTTAGGTAACTATCCGGAGAACAGTAACGCTTCCCGGGGGGATCGCGGTAATAAATTAGGGGTCGTCCGATTCAACCACGACGAAAAGATTCTGAGAGTGGAAGACATAACTGCTTTCTGACTGAATCTGGCGGTTTGTGTAGATAATATCTGTGAAGATTCACGTGGAGATGTTGTCGTTGGGCTTATTCGGGCCTAGGAGGAGGTCATCGAATATCTGAATGCGGATTAGGACTGGGAGATCCAAGAACCGGAATGGAGGCAGGTTGATATGGTGATTTTGGGATGCAATGAAGGGAATGAGCAAATGGAAGAGACTATCTTAAGGAAAAGAATGAAGGATCAATTTGAAAGCTAAAGTCAGAAGAGCTCGCATAAGACTAGCCCGAATAAAAGTCAGCACCTCGCCACCAGCCATCTCGTATCTGCATTTCCATCAAGATTTCTCTTCAAGCTTTCTCTTTCTCCTCAATTTTCTCTATCACACAGGCCGTGCCATACGCGCAGACCTGTGCAAAACTCATCACCTCGGACGCATCGAACCTCAGAGCAATGATTGCATTCCCGCCCCTTCCAATGCATTCGCCCACCATTCTCTCCACCGCATGGTTTCTGCCAGTGTAAAGCATGTTCGTGAGGTACTTCAGTTCTCCGCCAACAGCCGATTTCAGGACGGATGCAATATCAGCGCCCCAATTTCGCGAGCGAACACTGAGCCCGTAGACTGTGCCGAGTACACGGACGACGCGATAGCCTGGGATTTCGTTCATCGTTGAGGTGATGATGCCGTCCGTGTCAGAGAAGCAATGCGGCTCACCGAGCGTTTCGCCGGATTTCTCTTTGGATGATGCCATTTTGATGCTGGATTGAAGAAACGCTTATCGAGTGATCGAGTGATACTGGAGATCTGGTCTTAAGCAGCAGTCAGGGACTTTGCGTAGATTAATCGCCTGCTGTTGGGCATCATCGCTCAGGCAGTATGTACTCACAGATCAATGAATCCTTTAAACGGCGACAATATCGTAAGGATGCTGAGTTTTATGAAACATTTAATGCGCGATATTATCGGTCAGTCAGCCTCTCTGCAAGGCAGACTCTTTCTTTCCCTTGTGTCTCCAAGTGCTAACCGTCAGCTGACCTCTCACCACTACATCTTCATGCAACCCTAGACAGGCAATGACCAAGCCACGAGATGGGCATCGCAAAGAGTTTGTTTCCGCCGAAGATTCGTCCCGAGGTCAAATCCTTCTCCTCTCACAGCCACCAAGTTGATTCTGCCATCTCAGGATGGCCCCCAAGACGGTCAAACAAACACCCAAATGCTGCACCGCCACTTTGCACAGCCTCAGGTACAGTTTTGCGAACTCGAGCGGAGGCGACGATTTTCTGAGCAAGCGCTCGCTTTGAAACCTTTGGGCATCAATCATTGCAGCTTGCTTACTACATTCTCATGCATTCAGACATATTTTCGGGCCAAGTTCTGAATTCGTCGGTCCTGCTGAAGGTGAACGGGCCGTCACGGCAATATCTCAGCTGCCCAAGGTACAGTACGCATGCCTCGAATTTCCGGCAACACTGCACCAATTGACTCAACCACCAAGATGTTATTCTTCCAAGATGCTATTCTTGCATCTTAGCCAAATTACCCAGTCACTGCTGCCTGAAATTCGGCCTCTGCTGGATCGTAACATCTCTCAACGATATGGCCCAAGCTTTGCTCCGCCATACAGCTCACAAGGACCATATGCCACTTTGCTTCCACCTTAAATGGTCTGGAGAACTCTAGAGAGAACAGTCATATTCAAGAATCATACTCTATCTCCAAAATGGCAACCTCCAACACAGTCGCAAAAAATCTTGTCTCCGGATCCCAGGACGTGGCAGCTCTCGCCGGCCTATTATTTTCCAACTCCGTCGAAAAGAGCGCGTTAGCAACCCATCTCGGATATGGGCACATGGCCATTTCACGACTTTCTCTCCTCGGCATCCTGGGGATCGTGAAGACAGCATTTAAGATCACGCTCGGCCGTGAACGATGCACTGCGGCCGGCTTCAGCTTAGACCCAGTTCGTGGCATATTTGGCTACACGGCTTTAGAAGCGGCCGCCAATCAGGAAATCGTGGACTGCGATATAGTGACCGTCCATTTCAGAGAGAAAGAAATCATCGTCGAGAAAGCCAAGCGGTACTTCCATCCTGACAGTAACCCCTTGGTTTCTGTTGGCGCCTTGTGGGGTACCGGCCATGAAGGAAAGGAAGGACTCCGATTATCTGGATTCACAGTCCTCGGTTTAGGAAATCCGGAGCGGGAAAACGCCTGGGGGCAGAATATTTGGTTGCATTTTATTTTGGGCTTTATTTTTGCTGGAATTACGTCTTGGTTGATTCTGCTGATTGATGCGCCATACAACTGGGTCTGGGTGTGGGCAACAGCAGGAATGCACGCCTGTTTGACGGTGCTGCTTCTTATTCCTTTATATCTTGCCTCAAAAACTCGACGGCCAGCTGCGCACCTCACGAACGCTGCATGGAGAGCGTTGAGAACAGGCACCGCGGAAGTCAAGAGATTGGATTTTTTGCAATGCAGGGTTGGGAGAGGAAATGTGCTGCACGCACAAGGCGACACGACCTTCCTTCATCGGTGGCCACTGCGAGTCCTGGCGTTCCTCGCAGCGGTGGGCGTCGGCGTTGCTTATGTTTGCCAGTACGCTGTTCTGAATTATGCAACAGACAATACTGCGCGTATATGGATGGTTTTCCAGGTGGTTGCTGCACTGACAAGATCCGCCTACTGGATAATCAACCCTTCATTCGGAGACACAAAGCCGGAGGACTCAACGTTCGCACTAATCCACAACAATGCCTCGAAGACTCTAACGCTCGCCGAGTTTGTCTGCGCCCTCAAGCCCGGCAAGACCGTCATTCCTCTCTGGGTCTGGGAATACCTTCGAGACACTCCCATAGACGAGTTAATCAGGCAAGGAGCGAGTCGATCGACTCAAGATATCATCCCCACCGACGCCGAGTGGAAGGCGTTCCCGGGCTCAGACTTCAACCGCATCGTGCGCCATCGCCTACCCGGCGTCTTACCGAACCACACTCACCACGGCATCGCCCTGGGTCTCTGGCGAGCTAAAGACCGCACAGATTCAACTATCCACCCCTTCTTCCTTGTCGAGACGGTGTTTCTCTTGGACGGACAAAGCCTGCTATGCTGCATGGAAGCCAACCGCGCTCTCTATAACACCGGCCACTCGTGCAACATCTTCGCCTTCAACCACAAGACCGAAGAACGCCTGCACCTCCAACCATGCGTAAATCCGCGCAAGTGCATCCCAACCTGCCAGTGGAAGGGCAAACCCACAAAGGACTCCGAGGCCGACCTGACGGCGCGGTTTCTTCTCGACCGTGCGCGCATGAGTTCAGAGTTGCTCGAACAAGCAAATTTGCAGGCTTTCGAGTTCAAGCCATCGATGGCTAATGCCGTTATTATTTCTGGGAAAGCAGACTATAAGGATCGGTCTGGGTCTTGGTGTACGCTTGATCTACAAGACGGCTTGCACAGGTTGGAGAGGTGTATTGATGGCGAGTTTGAGAGGGATGGAGAGTTTCAGAGGGTGAGAAAGAAGTCACAGACGGTGTGGGGCGGGTTGAGGGGGCTGACAGGTTTTTTTCATACTCTGGATAAGGATATTGCATGTTCGGCATAGCTGTTCGTCTTAATATTGTGATTACAGCGACTACGTTTAGCAGCGGTTAGAAGATTTTAAGATTAGTGATGAGGATCGCAATTATACCCAATATACCGCCATCTCATGATTTAAAATTTATGTATTTGCGAGAAAATTGTTGCTTCCGTGCCTCGTAGGGTAGGAAAAGAGTGACACGCCTAATAACACCAAAAAAAAAGGTACAGGCCTGAGACTACCGGGAATGTGGCATAGGCGCAAGGCCTCGAAGCCAACTACCCCTATTAAGGTACCTGTCGAATAACACGCCCCTAAGACGCCTAGGAGTTTTCCAACCATTGTCACCCACATAATAAGAGCCATAATTCAAGACCGTCCTTACGAAGACCACGCGACCCGCACCCGTTTAAATTTGCCGTTTATTCCCCGCCCCGCGAGCGTGTGCGGTGCTTCTAGCGTTTCAGAGGCCAGGATCGGTTGGCAATCATCGCCGGTGAAGGAGCGGGAAAAGCAATAGAAGCGTGCTTCCCCTACCGTGCATGGTGCATATGGACCGTCAAGGCCGTTTCACTGTCGGAGCATCAGGCAGGCCAGATACAGAACAATCTGCGCTCGTGACACACAGTTTGGTGCCTGGGGTTTATCCAAGGAGGAAATCGTGGGATTCGTGGCAAAGATGGAGGAGGTTTAGTGCAGAGGGGAAAGAGCAGGGAGTAGGCGTACTGCTACTCCACCAGAAGGGGGGGGGGGGATTGCCTTGCAAATGGAGTCCCTAAAATTAGCATCGCATCAAACAGTGAAGATCCAGACATGCCACGCTGGGTGGATTAACAGATATGATTCCTCCCATTGCAAGAGGCGGCCAGTCTATTTGCGCTGGCCAGTCGTCTTTGGATTTGGCTGGGGAGGCAGGCGCGTTCAGTCTGGTGGGCTCCATGCTGATCAGTGCTCTGGTATATCAATTACCCTGAAGTCGAACGAGGACGGTTATAATGTACATGCATGCGGTGCAAAACGAGTTATTAGTGTAGGTATGTCTCGCCGCACTTTTTTGACGCGAGGTGTAGATATGATTGAAGGCTTGATGAAATTAGTCAAAATAGTTAAAAGGCTCCTACATATAGACTAACCTAGGAGAAGTCTACTGCGCTTTCAAAATTTATTTGTTGAAGTCTTGTGGGAGAGTTGGAGGATAATGGAGGCGGGAGAGAGCGCAGGATATTCAACGGATTATGTATCAGCATACGCCGCACAGTCGGGGCCTCGGGAGTCGGAATGGGACGGATATCCACAAGAGTAGTTTTGTAATAGCATCTCATTTTCTAAATAAAGCGTGAGAAAACAGAAAAACGCTGTATGAGTGTGCGCGATGCCAGCGTCCATAAGGGGGAGCGGATCATGCAGATACACTATTCAATGTTCAGCATCTGCGCGAGTTACAGGAGGCCCTGCAAGAACAGCTCTAAATGGCGGGACTAGATACCACAACGCTCTCATCCGTGTCATAAGAAATATAGTCATGCTGTCAAAGTAGCCAAGACTGTAATTGAGGCTGTGGTTCAGACCTTTTAGCGACGATCCTTCGTAGTATGTTCTGCATTCTTGCTCCTTTGATCTCCTGAGAGCATTGATGAAGGCCGATTACTCCTCACACGATAGTAATAATCCGTTGCCGCTTCCCCTCGTCATCAAGTCTATTACCCCAAAATGAATGATAAAGCTGGCAAAGCCCCACGCGTCGGAAAAGCTGCTTGTCCCTATCTACCTCGCGAAGTAGTAAGCAGGAAGTCCATCGCCTCTTCCCATGATTGAGGAGCAAGTGACCTGAATTTGTGTGATTGAAGGCGAGAGGCAAATAACTGCTTGTGCCCGTTCGGCCTGAGGGTGAAGGCTTTTGCCGCTCTGGCGTCTCTTCGTCATCATGCCTGAGAAGGAAGATTGCTACCTGTATACCATTCCCAAGACCAGTGATCTCCGGATCTTCATCTAGAGCGGCGAAGCCTACGGCTTCGCTCTTCATAGGGCAAAAAACTTCAGCTGTCCATCGGCCCATCATCATGGAAGGTGTTTGGTAGTCGCGGTTCCATCCAAGGATGGGGTTAGAGAGCAAGAATACCCAATCGAGGGCTCCTTTGAGGACTAACGCGCCGCTGGAAATCTCTCCGTAGACAGATAGCTCATTGTGTTTTGGTTTGCATATTACTTGCAATCCCTTGGCTCTTGGAGCTCCTCCGGCGGCGAGGCCATGCTGACTGTACAAGAAGCTGATTGCGGCGTTTTCCAGGCTGGCCCAAGACCAGCTCGGGGTTCCGGGGGGTATGATTGCTGGGTCTGGGGTACCAGTGGATTCAGTTGACGACGCAGCGCTAATTTGGAGATTTTTCGTAATGAATGAAAGTTCTTTGGCTACGTCTTGAGAGTCCAACCAAAAGGAGGGGGAATCACCAAACGGTGTTTTTTCTCCAATATTCTTGGTATCCATCTCCTTTCCATCTTTACGGCCAACTCTGTAAGATGTATCGTTCCAGATTCCGCCTCCAGGAGTCATCGAGTTGTTCATACTCTTTTCCGAGAAGCTTCTGACGTACCACAATAGCCCATACTCCAGGTCTTCCTTCCATAATCCAGCAAGATATGTACCACAGCGTAGCTTCTCCATGGTCATCGCAAGGCCGGAAAGTGCAGGAAGTTTATCGTCAGGGATCGTCAGCTTTCGGGTTGAGTAGTGCTCCACTACTGAATACCAGTCTTCATAATAAAAGCGTCGAGGATCGAGGGCCTCATGCCATGGAGGCTTCGCACTTGGACAGTGGATCCATTGGCGCATTTGATGATCCAATCTAATTGGTGAATGCTGGTTTCCCATAGGCATCTCTTCGGAGGCGGATATTGTGACGCAAGACCAGCGCAAAAAGCCAGGACCAAATTTCAGAGTACGAGTTGAAAGCATTTCCTCCTGGAACGTCCATGCGCGAGTGTCCAATGGGCTGTGATGGAAGTTGAGGGTTGGTCTACAAGCAAATACTTGAGTATTTTGCCCCTGTTCGTTCTTGTACTTGAAGAAAGGACACGGCCTGCATTCTCTCGGGTCACGCACTTTGAAAAGCCCACTGTCAGCATGGTCTCCGTTGGCTGCGGCAATCGTCAGAGTCGAGTTTTTATATATGTCCCCCATCATGCCAAGCTCCTTGTCTTTGTCAGCAGTAGAGTCTTGGATGATGCAGAGTGCATCAATCCATAGGTAGCGAATACCTAGACCACGGGTAACTTTGATGGCCTCTCGTAAGGTTCGCGATATGGAATCCAAGGGAATGGACCGCTGATAATCTTCGTAGACATCATTCTTGAGCACTCCCTTCTGTGTCTTACCCCAGCAATAACTAAGTGCGACATATTTCCCACGAGTACCATTTGACGAGAGAAGATATGGAGGTGTGCTTTCATCTTCGTTGATACAGATGACACGAGATGGCAAGATTGGGCGCTCTTCCATTTTCGGCACGCACAATTTGTGTGAATCTCGACAGGTTCGCATCCATGCAGCAGCCAAGTGTAGGGTCATTAGGAAGCCAATATCGTTTTCCTCAAACGGTGTTTGAAGTCCATGGGGAGGAATGTCCATGAAGACCTCTTCCAGCAAGCCTTCAAAGGATTAACGAGAATCTGAACATCACCGGCGTACATGACTTACTAGGAAGCACACGCAAATCTAACTGCGCAGAAATGGTTGCGCAATGCACAGTCGTGTCAGCGAATGGATTGATTGGCAAGTGATTAAATTTTTTGTAATTATCGAAGTCTTTGCTTGTGCCATAAGACCTAGGTGCCTGGCTAACAATGATTTGGAATCTACGAATGGCCAATGAAGGACACAGGTAGTCGTCTTTCTTGCCGTTGAGGTTCCAGCCTCGAAGTCTTGCGAGTAGAAGGGTACATAGAGGACAACCTTTCTGTGACGATTTTACGAGATCATTCAAGCTCTCGTGGTGTCGGTAGAATCTCCAGCCGTTTGTGTATTTGGTAACATGCTTTTCATCGTATATACCTCGAAAATCGAGGCCGGCCAGGTGAAGTGGTCTGAAAGATATGTAGCGGCAAATATTGCAATGCATCTCGAGCGCGGTTCTGCAAACTACTCAATTCAAGATCGTATGAAGTTATGAGTATGACGGACACACCAGTGGTGGTGTACGATGAGCTAATTTTCACTGCCTTCTTTGCGGCTGAGACATGCCGAAAGAATTTGCCAATCGCAGAACCTGACAGCCGAAAACCTAAGAAAGGATGCTTGCGGGGCTTGCGATTAATGAATGCAAGCCAAGTTGGAAATGGACTTGCTTTTCGCATTGCAACCAAGAGGGACCATGCTCGCGAAAGGACAAGATTTTGTAATAGCTGGAGGAGAGCCACTGATTCGGCCTAAATTATGAAATTATACATGCTGGAAGTTAACGTCGCAAGAGATTGGGATTGAAGGAGATGATGATGCTTGAGCTGTGAAATGGAACCTTTAGAACGAATATTTAGGGCTACGAGCTAATTAGGGTGCGAGATTATTACGACAAGGTGTCCAAATATTGGAAATATTAGTCGTGGAACAACAGAATTGGCTTATTTTCTGTAGTCTAAACACCCAAGAATTGACCTAACCTGTAGGCGTTGACTTATCTTTATTACTTCTCGAAATCTAACTGCTTATAGACTTTAGAAAGCTAATACACTTACCAATTTAGGTTAGCTCCTTACCAAAATGGTTAGCCACCTCATGTAATCGCTCAACAGTAGGCTCCTCTTCGCCACCAATGCGCCACCAATAAGCCACAAAAATGTTCCTCAGCATTCCTAATTAGGAAGAAGGCTGGGGTGGAAGATGGACTTTGGCTCTCTACGGCGAGAGCGTAGATATATAATATCGTACTAGCTATCTAGAGTGGTGGTGATATAATAATTTGTGAGTTTATTGTATCGCGAAGTTGGCGCTCTTAACTACTGCTGCTAGTGCCTTATTTAAGTCATGTTTTCGTGGCTTTAGCTATAGCTCTTTTTCCTTCTCTTCCTGTTGAACTAAGCTAATTGGTGGATGCCTCCTATGTCGTTATATCACGTGCTCCTGGTATACAGCTCCGTCACTAGCCGCTTTACAATAATCAAGACAATCAGCGCGTTCTCTAACTTCCTAGAGAGATTTAGACGGTATTAGCGCTAATGCTAGTGCCGAGAGCAAGTTATTCGGTGCTTTTTTCTCTACAATTGCAGTTATAACGAACCTTAATAACTTTTTGTCGAGCTCTGTAACAGGAAGGTGAAGAAAGTCTTGTAGTTGCAAGTCGGCTAGCGACGAAGCTATATAATAGGGAACACGTGATGTGATGACAAAGGAGGAATCCACCAATCAGCCCACTTAAACACTTTTCGGATCATAGCAGACGTACGTTTGGTTAAACGACCCTAACAAGATGTATCTCAAACGTAGATATTAAGAATTATACTACTTTTGGCCTTATCAAAGCCGGGTTTTAGTGCTTCTTAGACAACCAGTTTAATATAGAAGACTCTTATTGTACAGTAGTAGCAGCTTAAATATCGGCATTTATACTACCAAAAATCTTTTTCGAGCTTTATGGTTCAATCAGGTATAACGCGTTACGGGATACCCCAAAAAATAGAGTTTATTGAGGTTGCAAAACCTGTGGATTGTGGGGACGTGCACATGCTACGACTTGGTAAACGTCTTATCCGTTCGTAGCTGGCGAGATCCCCGCCCGTTCTTCATTTAAAAGGCATCACCATACATTTTCTGACACACCCATGCTTACCATCTGCATTAACTGAGTTTTCTACCAGCGAGTCGGCCTTCGTGTTGAATTTGAGGTAGCGAGCTTCCTACACAACTGTCTACGAAATGCTAAATAACAACCTCATTACACGGCGGAGTCAGCGAAACCAGCCACGTCTGCTAATACACTGGTTCGAAGCTCCTCTCCTATTTTCTTCGCGAGGTGCCTATTTCTCTCTTCGTGTTCGGATCACGACAGCTCTCATCGAACAGTAACAGCTTGAAAACCCAATATAATTTGGTATAAGGCTTCAAGGGAGAAACACGATAAACGCTAACTAGATCGAGGTTCATATCGATTACCTAGTTGTCAAGGTCTTGAATTTTGATAATAATCTTGCCCCTTGCCCTTTTACTTAAGAGCAGATCATACGCCTATGCAGAATCACGGTCAGTCAGAAACATCGAGTTGAACTCACAGCCAGCAATACATACCTCAAACACATCTTCCATCTTAAACACCCTATCAACAACCGCTCTCAATTTGCCGTCCCTCGCAAAACCTGCAAGAATCTCCGCGGACGCCGAGTCCGGGGTAGTGCCGAAAAAGTCGTAGCGTCTCGGTACTCCACCTAGAATACGCGGACGCATTTTATTCTGCATCACGCACCAAATGGTCCACAGGCTGCCTTCGTAAGAACCGATATTGACGAAGACGCCGGATTCTTTGAGGTACTTGGGACTGGATACGAAGAGGTCCTGGGAGCCAATAGTGTCGAGCACGATATCAAAGGGGTGATCTGAGTATTGCTGCGCTATGTATTTGTCGACCGGGTGGTTGACTTGGTAGTCTATGACCTAGAAGATTTCACGATATTAGTGCGACGTACCATTCCAGATGGACAAGGCCGTTATTATACGGGACGAGTATGAGGAAAAAAATTACCTACCTCATCCACGCCTAGACTTCTGACCAATTCTACATTCCGTCCTGAACAAATCCCAACCACGACCCTCGCTCCCATCGCCCTCGCAATCTGCACAGCCATCGTCCCAGCCCCACCGCTCGCCCCATTCACCAACACTCTATCACCGTCCTTAATCCCAGCCCTCTGCACCATCCGCAGCGCCGATATCCCGCACCCGCAGAACCCAGCCGCTTGCTCCAACTCCAAACCATCCGGAACAGCCGCAATCACAATTTCTGTCGCTTCAACACAGATGTACTCAGTCAACGTGCCTTTACCCGCCAACATATCTTTCATGCTCAGACATCCGAAGACTTTCGCACCAACCTTGAAGCGACTAGACGACCCGATGGCGCTGCCAAGGCCGGCGATCGTGCCGGCGAAGTCGAGTTCTGGGATTGAGTTCTTGGGGCGGAAGGGCCAGGGGATGATGGACATTACCATATAGCATGCGGGATTGAGGGCTGCATGTGTTATGCGGATTAGGAGTTGCGAGGGACCGGGAGGGCCTGGGGTGGGGAGATTGGCGGAGAGCGTGAGGACTTTGCGGGGCATTCCTCGTTGGGAGAAGGTCCAGGCACGCATTTTAGTGGGGTGATGTGATGTTTAAGGGGTATGCGATAGAGGAGAACGACAGGGACACAGTTGAAATTTTGACAGGATACAAAGAAACGAACGGCACGGAAACTGAAATCAACAACATCAGAGCAAATGAAATTTTTGTCGGCACACCCTTATATATTAGAAATATAACCATTTATATACGGACAAAGTCGAAGATCCCAAAGTTTTGATAGAAGGCAGATGAGGTGACTGTCGATCTGTTAGAGTGCCCAGGAGGTGATGACAAAGCCATAGTTGTGGATTGTGGATCCGGACGAACGACGGAGCTGTTACGTCCGATACGCGAACGCTCAAATTTATAAAATATCAGCCGATTGTTGACAAAATTTTTGCCCTATTTTCGAAACTAGTGTCGAATTACATGTATCAGCAAATATTTGTAAATTTATGTGCACAAAGATGCCCTCGTTTATCAACACCGGCGGGGATTTGAAGGCGTTTGGAGGTGGTGCCAAGGTTATTGTTCCATAGAGTTGCCCCATCAAAAGCATCAAAGGCCAGAGCCTCAAACACGTTCAAAGAAGGAACTTTGAAGAATAATGTCAAAGATATCAGGCCTCAATTCAAGGCCTCCACCACGATTGATCTTGCATCATGTTGTTCGGTTTCCAGTGTGCCATCCTTCGTCTCGCTGTCACACGGACAGAGTGTTGGGATCCTTTCTGAGCAGATGCACGCACCATTAGCATAAAACAGCTACATTAGGCTGTCTAAATTAGTTCACATATATATTCTTTCGGAAACATAACAGTGCTAGCCAAACACTGATTGCATAGGGTACACTGCGAGTAAGCGAATTCAAGCCATACACGCCTTGAACGCTTATGGCTAACCCCATAGAGCCTTTTTATATGCTGCATTTTGGATGGCAGAGCACAAGCCACGAAATATAGACGGGCTCACAGAGACGCTGCAGTTCATCCACTTTTACTTCACTTGCAGTACAGTGGCTATTTTTAAGCCTCTTTTCAATTTCTTCGGTCTCCTTCCTTAACTACCTGTAATGCAAAGCACATTACCTCCTTGGTCAGGCCACAATCTCTTTGCTCTTTGTTCTCGCTTTCAAATACGTATGCTGATGACAGCCACGTATCGGACTTAGCGTAACATCGGACCGTCTTCACACGTCATGGGTAGCTGAGGTAATGCAACAGATGGTATGATAATCAAAGCCTCTTGCCATGGGTACGCGAGGCTGTTTTGGTTTCAATACACGAGGTGTTTGACGATTGGGCTGACGTTGAATTTAAATTGGGTTGTGGTGGGAGTTTACGTCCTTTGCCGGCATCTCGGTAGGGGTCGTGAGGCAATTAGCGGGCTTTATCGCCTATCCCGGCATTATGCTGCATAAATCCGTTTGTGTTGGTGGGGCTTCTTGACCGAGTTGCAATGCTGTGATTTGGATGTGGCGATGGCGGGGAGGGTGTATGTGCTAGGCCTATGGGTATTTCGTAGGTCTAGGCTTGCTCAATTGCGATCGAGTTTCTTCACTAGGTCTACTCCCAGCTATTAATACTCCACAGCCATCACCAACGTTCCACACCTCACACCAATCCAATTCACATCGCAAATGGCAACTCACAAAGCTCTCGTCCTCTCTTCTTTCGATAAACCTATCTCTCTCGAAACCGTCCCCACCCCTACAGCAACCCCCGGTTCCGCTATTCTCCGCGTCCTCGCAGCCGGCCTACCAGCCTATGCCCGCGACATCTTCACCGGCAAACTCCCCTATGTGCTCACGCTCCCTCAAGTCCTCGGCCCCTCTTGCGTCGCCCGCGTAATCGAGGTAGGCCCCGACGCTATCGTCCTCAAGCCCGGTCAACTCGTCTTCGTCGATCCGACCATCGCCGCGAGAGATGATTCGGATTGCAACTTCCTGCTGGGCCTGCACGGCGGCGTGACCGAGGAGTCGCAGCGTCTGATGCGCGAGAGTTGGCGGGATGGATGCTATGCAGAGATTGTGAAGGCGCCGTTGGAAAATTGTTATATCCTCGACGAAGAAGTCTTGATTGGGAAACTCGGCTACAAGATCCACGATTTGGCGAACCTATCCTGCGTCCTCGTTCCCTTTGGCGGACTCGAAGAAGCGGGCGTCGGTGCAGGAAAGACGGTCATCGTGGCGCCTGCGACAGGCAAATTCAGCGGCGGCGCTGTGCTGGCTGCGCTAGCTATGGGTGCCAAAGTCATCGCCGCGGGACGAAATGAGCAGGGTTTGGAGAAGCTGAAGACGTTCCCCGGCGCCGCGGAGAGACTTCTTACCGTGAAGCTTGTCAGCGACGCCGTCAAAGACACCGCAGCACTCCTTGCAGCAACAGGCGGCAAAGGCGCCCAAGCTTACATCGACTTCAGCCCCCCTGCCGCAGGCGCTCACGGCACCCCAACACACATCACCGCGTGCTTGAACACGCTGAAGCGCGGCGGTATTGCTATGTTCATGGGTGGCATATACAGCAATGTCGAGGTTAACTATATTGGGTTGATGATGCGGAATATTACGATTAAGGCGAAGTTCATGTATGAGAGGGCGCAGGCGAAGACGTTGATCAAGATGATTGAGTTTGGCAATTTGAGGATTGGAGAGGGGAGTGGGATGACGATTGGGGGGACGTTTGGGCTCGAGGAGATTGAGAAGGCGTTAGATTTGGCGGAGAAGGGTAAGGGATGGGGGGGGGACGTTTTTGTGGTGCCGAATAGGGGGTGATGGGTGCATGAGATTAAGATTACCTGGCTTGGGGGTGGGTAATGATGTTGATATAGCAGTTTCCATAATGTTGACAGGATTTTATGCAATGGATTTTTATGTGATGGAATTTTATGTGATTTGTCGTGATGTGGACTTTCGTTTTCTTGGGGTAGATCTCTTGGTTCGCCGCTTGGATCCATTTGATTGGATGGACTTGTGGTAACCTTGAACAGGATTAGTGTTCCTTGGCAAAATGACTCTTAATTCTCCAGCGCTGCTGAGGTCCCCTCCACGGCATCAGGTGCAGCAACCTTCAACCAACACACCTTACGAATTATATGCGCTATAACGTTATGACCGATAACGCCTGATGAGTAGCTGAAAAGCCGTATTGAAGGGACGGATGTTAAAACATCTTCATCATGAGCCGCTCGCTGTGCTACAGTTTGGTTCGGTCACGGTGTTGCGGACTTCTCTTTCCTAGATGAAGCACGATGGATGGCATCGTTTCGTCTCAAGAGTTCACTAGACAAGCTCCCATGATGGAGTTAATCTGTTGTGGCTAGGTAAAGGTAAAGTGAGGTTTACGTTTACAGAGGTTTTGGGGAACCTGAACTCAAGGCGCAAGTTCCTGTTCGACGAAAGTTCGCCTGGTAGAATACTTAGCAATCGTCTTTTCCTAAGGTTTGCCGCGTCAGAATTGAATATTTGAAAGGTGGTCACACGCCGAGATCGGCTTCCGTAACAAATATTTTGCTAAATACAAAACATGCATCGGAACCGAACAACGAACCTTTGCAACTAAGCTACGAAGACGGATACCTAGGTACCTACCTAGACACGATTTTAGCAATGCCAATTGATCGACTCGCCAGAAACAGCAAACCCATGGCAGCCTGTTCTACCGATCATCCACTTCTTCGCAATCTAATTGCAGAGAACAGGAAAACGCAATCACCCAAACAGACGCTACTTGGCAAATCAATGCTGCAATCTTAGTCCAATGCCACAAACTTTTGTAGTGCCCTTTTCTTTCAATACATCCCAGTGGTTTTGCGGGATTGCAGCATCTTGGCATCGTGGATTCTATCGTTGTGGCGGGAGCCGCAGTATTTACTTTCTGCAATTTTTAGTCGCAACTTCATTCGCTACAATTACAGTCCTTCTCCATCAATACAATCCATTCTCCATCGGCAATATTGACCTGTAATATCCTTTGATCACAGGTACGATCTATCGACTTACTGAGGACCTGACAGGTTGGATGTTTGATAGCACAATGCTTAGCGGGTACTACGAGTCTCTGTACTATAATACGTGCAATCTACGCTGTACGTGCGATAATGTGGTTTCATAGTAAGGCTGCCCTTCTCAGTGGCCTTACCAATCATTAATACATCCACAGCGAAGAGAAACGTGAATGGGTAGGCAAGGATGCAACTCGATGCTGTTTCACAAAAATGTTTTACAGGACACCCAAAGATGCCACGCTAGCTGCGACATGTACATGGCGCCTCTTCTTTCCTTATTTCCATCCTGTGAACCCTTTCGCCCTGCTGCTCGACCCCAGGACTCCAATGATTTTCGACATAGTATTAATCGTTCGTGGTTGAGCTGTATCTCAGTCTGGTAGCCATCTACCACGGGCCTGAGGTTGCGGGTTTGAAGCCTAACACGGAGATTGTTGGCGTTGGAGCTCAACAACGAGTTGTGGCAGGATCGAATCGATATGTGTCTTGTAAAGGGCGGTTTGAAGAGTCAAAAATCGAGGATAGGATTGCTGACAAGGTGAATGAACGTTAAAGTTGATGTTGTGTTGAACTTATAAAGGGTTTTTGTCTTATTTAGTTCAACATATTGTCTTGAGAGTGTTTTTGGTGGTTACGAATCGCAAGAGACTATATTCGAGGCCCTGGTCAACGAAATCAAATGCAGCGTGCACCCTGCAGATGTACGCGCCCGCTTAGTGAGCACATGAGCTCCAGCCGCGAGGCTGAAAGGTCGAGGCTGAATCTAAAGAGGAATGCCGAATTGGGAGCCGCCCACCAAGACACAATGCAGTTTCGGCGCCTCTGTGGCTTGCCCCTTCTCCACATGAAGCTTGATATAACGTCGCGTAGGGGGTTCGCTGCTTCCAGTCAATGTTCCACGGCAAGAGATGCAAGAGTTTTCGCACTATTGGACCTTAGAGCCTTACATGACAGCTGTGTCTCGCTTCGAGCCGCGATTCTCTCTCCGAAATCAATTGCAGGGCCATGGGAGTCTCGGCTTTGCCGGCGGGAGTATTCACGCCAAGGAGCGGGAGGGATAAGGACTAGCGCTCTTGGCAGCACGCGCTCTTCCCGCCCCAGGCATCCTCCAGCTCAGCCTTTTCCTCTTCCTCGGACCTCACCTAGGGCACTGGGCAGCCTCCTTTGAACTGCCCGGACCTTGCCAGATTGCTAATGACAACTAACCTCATGACTCTTAGGACAACGTTGCCCTGCGAAACTCATGGATAGAGTTCGTGAACCAATCCTCGCATTGTTCAACATGTTCTTCGTCATCGTCAACAATTCCTCCTCGTCGGAAGCCGGTCGCGTCCTACAGTACTACTGCATGTGTAATACTACCAAAACGACCTTGAATTTCTCCATGGAGCACCAGAGCTTTTGGACGGATTCGATAGTCTGCGCGCTTGGCGGATACCTGCGTTTTCCTATCTCCCTAGCCCGCATCGAAGGTGTCGTTTAAGACCAGGCCGAGAGCTTAGCCAGCCACATCTCCATTGACCCACAATGTGGCTGTTCATAGAGTCCTAACCAGACTCAAATAGATAGAGTCAATTAGGTTTCAGCTTCGTGAATTATGCCACATTAGTGCCACGTTCACCTATTAGGAGTGCGCTAAAAGACTTGACGGAAAGACGGCGCTCATTCCTCGATGATGGCAGTACAAAGGACACATCGTTCCTCTCATGATTTTTCGGACTCTGTGCGAGCGTTTTACTTCTCAGACCAAGTTTTCATTGCTCTTCGTCTTTGATCAAATACTCTCATTTTTCGTTCCCGATCAGTCACCGTCGCTCAAGCATTCCAACTATATTCGCTCACTGCCTTAAGTTGTTCCAATCATTCAAATGCGCTCAATTTCATTGCTCGTTGCCCTCGCGGCATTCGCTGCTGCCTCTCCTTTCCCTCAGGACCTTCCTATCGATGCCATCATCGAAGCTGGCCCTCCACCTAACGTCACTGTACCTGTCGATGGCGCCTCATCCGAACAGATTAGCTACGACCCATCAGCTGTGATTTCCGAAACCGTCGCATTTGTCACTGCAGACCCGCTCCCGCAGAGGAAACGAAGTCTGCAAAAGCGCAGTGCAACATGTACACCTTTGCCTGCTGGAAGTGGCCCAGTGCCTACCCCTGATACCCCTAGCGCTTTTTTAGCCTATAGTGCCTTTGCAGCTGCTGCATCACAGGCTCCCGCGCCTGCCGGATATGTTCAGACGTTCCAGAACCTCCAAGCGTCAAACAATGCCAATGGATACTTGGGATATAAATCCTTGACGACCTATGATGTGTCAGCTTGTGCCAAGGCTTGCGACGGCGTCAAAGGGTGTTCCGCATTCAATATTTGTAAGATTAGGGCTTTTATTAGGTATTAGAAAGGGTTTCTAACACTGGAGGTAGATTTCGAAAGAGACCCAGCCCTAGCTCCCGGGGCCGATTGTCTCAATCCGAACAGTACTACGGTAATCAAGTGCGTGTACTGGGGTGGCCCAGTCACCGCCGAAAACGCCGTTAACAAAGGCCAGTGGCGTAACAACTTCCAAGTGGTCATCGCAGGTGAGCTGGCTCTACCAAAATCATCATCGACCGATCTGATCAACCTATAGGGAGTAACGGCTATGTAAACCAGACTGTCACTAATGTTCCTGGGTACAAGGGAACCTTTCTAAACAACGCTGCAGTTAACGCACCACTGGATTGCAATGGTAACGATACCTATATGGGGTACAAACTTTTTAACGATGGTGCACCATTTGATGCAACGAGGTGCGCTGCCGCTTGCGATGCTCAGTCTGCCTATAACATTGCCCATCCACCACAGTCTGGTCCGCCCAAGATATGCAGGTTCTTCAACACAGTAAGTTCATTTTCACTTAATAACTCAGTTGCAGCATACCGACTTACACATTGCAGTATCTCATGGAGAAAAACGGTCTTTCTCAAGGACAGATGTGTTCCATGTACACACTAGCATGGGACTCCTCCTACGCTGTAAACACTGGTCAAACTCGAGGCACTGATGTGTACTCAATCGCTTATAGGTATGATCTAATACCAACGTGATATCTTAGATTAGAAGCTTAAGGTGTATAGCTATTCATTCTACAATACGACAGACACCGCAACTCCTGTCTGCCCCGCTGATATTACCTACCTCCAAGCAAACGGAGCGGCCTTTTGCTCATCTTACATTTCCTATACGCCTCCGGTCACTACGTCAACAGTCGCTACAACCCCCCCTACCAGCACGTTCGCCACCACCACTGTGATTACAACCACCTCGATCATTACCGATGTCGCATTTGTTACTACACAGGTCATTGCCACAGTCTCTGCACCCGCCAAACGAGGGCTCAGGCGCTCAGCAGGCATACCTACACCAGCTTCCATTACAGCATGGCCTGCAAACAAAATCGCTTCTGCTTGCTCGATGGTCGCCACCGGAATTAACACTGCCATCGCCACGAGCACAGCTCCCCAGCCCGTAGTCACTTCCATTGAAACCGACTACTACACCGTCGCAACCACCGTCGACTTGACGTCAACCGTGACCATCGTCAGCACCACTACCCTCCCGTACGTCCCCACACTCCTAAGTGCACATCTCAAACACTAACACCCCTCAACAGCGCCGCCCCCTCCATCATCGTGAACCCCTCTTTCGAAACCGGCGACCTGACTGGCTGGAATATTATGTCGGAGGGTAACCCTGCCCCGACATTCGAGTCACCCGGCACGGACGGCAACTACGCCATCCGCTTCCAACAAACACAAATCGGCGACATGCAAGTGATCTCGCAAACACTCTCCAACGCCACTCAAGGCAACTGGTACCGCATCGACGTCGACTGGAAATACGACCTCATTGACGACCAGTGCTGGTTGGCCATCGGTGGATACCAATGGAATCCCATCATGGCGCGCACGTCCCCGACATCACCGTACTCGACATACCGGGCGCAGTGCAAGAACGTGGACGTCCAGATGGCGGGCTCTCAGCCAAACACGTGGACTACGGTCAGTGGGTACATGTACTATCCGACTGCTGCACAGGTGTACGAATGTGAGCCATGGCAGTACCCGGAGTGTCAGTCGAACTATCCGATGAATAAATTCTTTGATGTTATGGTCGCTTGTAATTCGTATACGAAGCAGGTGATCCATGTGGATAATATCAGGTTGACCCAGGTTCAGTGTTAGGGTGTAAGAGTGCGGTGGGATGATGGATGGTGTGTGGGTGGAGGATAAGGAGAGTTGGGTGAAGGTGTGATGGCCCTGGCACGGGGTGGAGAGGAAAGGCCGGAAGTGAGAAAGCATATATGGGATTTAATTTGTAATGAGGAATACTAAGCAACACGTATCAAATCCGAGAGCAATGGAGTGCGAAGCTGATTCCGATTATACGTACTGCTGTTGCGATTCATGAACTTATGCCCCCAGATTCTAGGCCGAACGTATTGAATCTGAGAGCGAAGGAGTAAGAAGCTGAATCGTTTTCTATAAACAACTATTGCAATCCAATCAACTTCTACCACCAACACGCGATTTCACTTCACTCACTCTCGATCCTCGATGATGTCTGACATCCAACACGTCCCCGTCCCTCGTATAATCCCCAGTGTACACCCCCATGTATCCATTCATCATCCTCAACTCTTTGAGCTTCAGCCTCAACCATGGCCCCTTTGGATTCCCCTCCTCCACCGCCTTCTGTACCCACTCATCCAATGCGGAGTCCTCCCAGTACCTATATCCCCACATCCGCGCTGTGGCCATAATATCGTACACGATCGTTCGGTCGCATCCGCCTTCTATCACCGCGAATCGCACCATCTCCATTGTCGGCGGCTTTCCTAGCCGTCGGTTATGATTGAAGAGGTCCACGGCGTCGTAGTTCCGGGAGAGAATGGCATCTTTCTTGCCTTGCAAGGTCAATTGGCGGATGGAGCGGTCGGCCCAATCGACGGTCATGGACGTGGTGCTGACGAGAAAACGCAAGAATTGCACCTTGTCAGCCGTCCACGGCCCATGCAGCAGCTTAGCCGGAATCCGGCACTTGATATAACTCAGCTGCGGCAGGTGTCCCATGTTCGCGCTCATAGCCAGCGGGTTCGTGAAGTCGGGAGGCCAGATTGGCACCGCACACCCGGACTCGCCGCATAGGCAGCCGGCGCGGGCGTAGGTCTTTGTAACGTGAGATTGGAAGAAGGACCATGTCATCCAGCGGAGAGCGAAGATTCGGCTCTGGAGCCGAGTTTGGCGGGGTCGGTCGTTGAGGTTGGACGTGAGGAAGTGATTGCAGACAGCGTGGTAGCAGTGCGGTGTTGAGAGCTTGGAGGCGATGTGGGGGGATGCGAGGGGGAGGTCGAGGTTTGGGGAGAGGAGGAAGATTTCTTGGAGGATTTCGGCGGGGAGGAGCTCGAGGGGGGAGAGGGGCATGGTTGGGACGGGAAGTTTGGCGTTTAGTATATGGTGTGTTATATCTGGTACCTAGTGTCTAGTGGTAAGCTTGAAGGGGTCTCGGAAGTGCTGGTGTTGTTTATAGACATTGCAGCCTGGATGAAGCCAAGATGGCTAGGCGGACGCCGGGATGTTTGACGCGTTGAATTACGACGACTCTTCGCGCCAATTGATGCATGCAACGTCTGGAAATGTTGCTGAGACAGCATCTTGTTAGTTGCACGGGTTCAATATGCAATTGAGGGTGAATTATAACTTGTGCGAGAGACGCTGGGAAAGAGTCACCTGCGCTTACTCATCCCTTGATCTTATCTCCATCGGCATCCTATTTCTACCAATATACGCATTGCTCTCTCCAGCTCCTTTTTCTTGGTTATCAACAACTCTTCCATAAAATCGCATTCCTAATCGTGTCGTGTCAGATTGTGTTCACTGTCCAGTGCATGAATCCTGATGTGCGTTCCAAATGGATACACTGATGTTAACATCTTCTCATTTCAAGCACCTGTTCATATCTCACTAGAATACCTTTTTTCTAGAATCCTCGGATATTCGTCGCTTTATTCCTCTCCTACTCAGTCGCATTCCTCTCCTACTCAGTCGCATTCCTCTCCTACTCAGTCGCATTCCTCTCCTACTCAGTCGCTTCGTAATTGATGCAAGAGGAGGCTAGTGCCCTAGATGACTGTGTTCGAATTGTTTGGGACACCACTGGGAAAAGTATTGTGGAAGATGACCTCTTCAAGAATCAAACAAACACGGAAGAGGCTTCCACTACAAACCACGGTCAACTCGGTGGACCTGTCAGCTTCTATCTTCCATCATTGCGCTCGTTCAATGAAGTATCAATCACCGAATTCCTAGACCTGGACGAGCGTCCAACGTTTGTCATCGACCTCGAGCTTCCTGCAGATCGTGAACTCTCTGCAGACCATCTTGCGGCGTCCACCACAAAGTCACTTGATGTCATTTACCAAAATCCGGCAATGCGAAGCATCGATGGTTTGTTAGATATTGTACTGGGATACAAAAGCGCGTCCGACCACGGCCAACCAATGCCAACCACATACACTGAGTTTAGAGCTTGGGCACTGACTCCTCTTGAGAGAGGTGTCTCTGTTAAACAACGGCTTTCGTCCTTACCTTACAATGGCATCAATTGGAATGCTTCAACTTTACGAAACCGGTGGAATATTATCAACGGAATTTTCAAGAAGACTAGTACACTCTTAAGCAACGTTAATAGTAATTGTCAACTTGTTTCCATGGGCACATCCTCCTTTACCGCCGGGGATTTTCCTTTGTTGCAGCTGGCCGAGGAGCCGTCGAAGCAACAGGATCGACCTCTATCTCTATGCGACAGAACGGAATTACTTCATCAGCAACAATCTGCGAAACTGGAAGATCCTGTACATGATATACCCGTTCCCGATTCGAACTCTTCCCAAACAGGACTAGCTCAGTCCCACAAATACGACTGGACAGTTTTGGCTTCCGATCCCCCTCTCCATACTTCACCCTACATTCATTTCATTCGCAAATTTGATTGGGCATCCACCCCCGTAGGGCCTATTGAGACGTGGTCCTCTCATTTGCGTCTCATGTGTTTGTTCACTATGGCCCACCCAGTTGCGTCTGTCTTATTCTGGGGTAATCAGCCGCGTTATTACTCCCACAACTGCAGGGCCCCTGCTAACCATTGATAGGCCCTCGAATGACAATGATTTATAATGAGGCTGCGTTACCTCTCATTGGTTCAAAACACCCACATATCCTGGGTAAACCACCAACCGAAAGCTTCTTCGAAACGAAAGTAGAGTTTTTGCCCGTCTTATCAAGATGCATCGAAACTGGCCATGGAGCACACATAGAAAACATGCTCTTATTTCTCGATAGGGGCTATTCACTCGCCGAAGAGAGCTACTTTTCTGTTTCATTTACACCGCTGATAGGTGATTCGGACACGATTGTTGGGTGGTGGGGGGCCGTCGCCGAAAACACGAAACAACGGCTAGCAGAAAGAAGAATGAGCACCTTGGTTAAACTGGGCGAGTCCACAGCTTCGTGTCCTACGTTGAAGGCATTTTGGGGACAAATTCTCCAGGCACTCAAGAGCAACAGTCACGATATAATTTTCGCTCTCTTATACTCTTCGACAGATGAAATAGAGCTACATGAGATGCCTCCTGTTGACGGCTGCGTTCCTCCAAAACGATTTGGATTTGAGGGTGCCCTCGGTATTCCGCTAAGCCATCCAAGCGTAGTTTCACTCACAGACATAGACACGTCACACAGCCAAGGATTTATACCCTATTTCCAAACTGCCGCATCTCTAGTCGATCCGCTACTCCTACAAGTCAAAGATGGCACTCTTCCGAAGCATCTCGTTGTGGGTATCGAGAGTTCGGAGTTTCATGACCCTTGCGACGCTGTTGTAGTTTGTGCAATCCGCCCTACGACTACTAGCATCGGGCCTAGAAGAGCGGCTCTAGGGTTTATCGTGATTGGGTTAAACACTCGACGACCATATGACGATGAATATCGGTCGTTTATCCTTCTTCTCAGCAGACAAATTACAACATCCATGCCCTCCGTACTTCTACTAGAACAGGAGACCCGACGCAGACGGGCCATTGCAGAGCAAGCATCAATAGATCAGCAATTCATGGAAGATGAACTAGCCATTCGGACCAACGAACTCGAAAAGAGCACTTTTCAGCTGAGAGGAATCTCTGATTCATTACTTGTCGGGATATTCGTCGCTGACTATCTTCCTGGAGAGCCCAACGGATCTTATTCTTATAGAAATGACAAATGGTTTGAGCTCACGGGAGATTCACCGGCCAATCTGGCGGCATGGAAGTACCCACTATGGACCAATTTGCATCCGGACGATGCTGTTGTAGTTCGAGATGCCTGGGACTCACTCACCATTGAAGCCAAGAGCGAGGCAAAATTTGAATTTCGCGTTACGAATCGTCCCAAGCTAGACGATATCTCCATTAATTACGCTTGGTTATTATGTTTTTGTCACGCATATCGGCATGATGATGGTTCTATCAGGTCCGTTGTCGGGTCCTGCACAGATATCACATCGCAGAAGATGAGCGAGGATCTCCAGAAGAAGAGGATGGAAGACGCGCTGGAGGCCCAAAGGCAGCAGGAGAATTTTATTGACGTCACTTCTCATGAGATACGGAACCCCCTTGGCGCTATCATAATATCAGGTATGTGCATATTCTTACTATTCATTAGAATGCGCAAATTGAATGAGATCTGTATTCTGCATGGATCATAAAATAATTCACGCTATAAATGCCTGATTGATACGCCCAAGATTTGGTTTCGGCTAACAACTTACAGCGGACAATATTATTAGGACTCTTCAAATATTGAGAAGAGAGCTTGGGAATCCGGTTGCAAAATCTGCCTCGTTACTTGAAGAGATGATGGACTCCGCAGAGACGATTCTTAATTGCGCCCAGCACCAGAAAAGGATAGTTGACGATATCCTAACAATGTCCAAGCTGGATTCCGGACTCTATAATATCGTGCCGGTCGATATTCAGTTGGTCGATGTTTTGAATAACATGCTCAAAATCTTTGACGGGGAACTCAGCATGCATGACATGAAAACTTTTCTAGTCGAGGAACACCCACTTTTAGCATTGAACGTTAAAAATGTGCTTGTAGACCCAACCAGGGTTCTACAGATTCTTATCAATCTGGTCACTAACGCCATCAAATTCACCCGGAAATCCGCCAAACGGGTTATTACGGTACGTGTTAGCGCATCCCCCCAGAGGCCTGACCGCAGTTACGAAGGGATTCAATACCTCCCAGTTGAAAAGCCGAAAGAAGATCTAACGCGACGGTTGGAATGGGGTGATGGGGAGGTCATCTATCTCCTTTTTGCAGTACAAGACACCGGCTGCGGACTTACCGACGACGAGAAAAAGTTGCTTTTCAAAAGATTCTCGTCACCTCCTCGCACATATATCAGCTATGGCGGATCCGGTCTCGGCTTGTTCATCTGTCGCGAGCTAACTGAAATGCAAGGCGGCCAAATCGGTGTCAAATCTACCAAAAATGTTGGCAGCACTTTCGTCTTTTATATCAAAGCCCGCAGATCCACAACAGCACCCGCTGAATGCGAATGGCCGGCATCTCCCTCCCTTGCGCCGCAAACGTACCTCGCGTGTTCCCCTGCCACTTCATGCTCGAAATCTCTCATCACATCCATGGCACGGAGTCCGCCGACGACAACACAAGCAGCCCGAACGGCACAAGCAGCCTTAACGGCACAAGAAGCCTTAACGGCACAAGTAGCCTTGGCAACACAAACAGCCCTAGCATCACAAACAGCTCTAACCGCGCAATCAGCACTAACTACACAAGCAGCCCTAACAGCACAGGCAGCCCTAAAAGCACAGGCAGCCCTAAGAGCACTATTGGCATTTGAAGCAGAAACTCTTGCGGAGGCTAAATTCGACATTTTGCTCGTCGAAGATAACAAAATAAATCAGAAAGTCTTTTCTAAACAGCTCCTTAAACTCGGTCATCGTGTCGTTATAGCCAATCACGGTGTTGAAGCCATTGATCATCTCAGAAAGACAACATTCTGGAAGGAAAATCAGAAACATGGCACGAATTTGACCGTCATGCTAATGGATATCGAGATGCCAGTTATGGACGGCTTGACCTGCGTGCGGCAAATTAGGGAATTGCAAAGGCAGGGTATGATCGTAAGGTATGTGCCTATTATTGCGATTACAGCGAATGCAAGGGTCGAGCAGATTCAAATTGCGCTTGATGCGGGGATGGTGAGTTCATTTCTGCTTTTTTTTTTGTGCTGTTTTCATCTCCCTTCACAATAATATACGTTACGCCATGGTGGGGGTTGGGGGTGACGAAATGACAGGATGATGTCGTCTCGAAACCTTTTCGAGTCCCGGACCTCGTGATGAGAATAGAGCGGCTCAATGGCTTCTCGCCACAATTTGAGCGCGAGATGGGTGGGGACTGCTTGGAGTAAATCCGGTGCTTGGTTTGGTTGAATACAACTAGGGGTGCTGCACCTGCTACATCGCGCTCATCTGCCCTGGCGTGCCAGCCGCGACGGCGTTGCTTGGAGGAGATCATTTGAGGACGCGACGATTGATTCCGATAGATGCAAGTGGGAGGCTAAAGGCAGATGCCATAGAAATGATATTAATATTATTACGTCCTAGGCTGTGTGTTAGAAGTGACTTGCAGTGTGTTTTGAAAGAATGCCTGGCTACCTAAGTATGAACTGAAGGAATGCACTGCTGTTGAATTTGGTAATTGTTCCGTGTAAAGCGCTTCGCCACCAAGTGGTAACGACACCAACGGAGAGCGCAATCCCTAGGGCAGCGTGCATGAATCTGGAGGTAAACTCGAGGAGGACATTTGGCTTGATTTTCCAGGAGGCAACCCTTCCCTCCGCGAGAACTACGATGGAAATCGATGCGGCTATATAGAGAGCTGCGACTGCGAAGGCCACGAATGCAAGCCATGGAATGTGCCTCGCTCCCTTTTTCCAAGGCGGTGCTGAAGGAGAAATGTCTTTGGGGACCATTTCATACGAATGTGTCCCTTGGCTCGGAAGTTGACATGTTGTGCGAATTTCTTATCTTTGATATATAGTAGACAGGAGTGAAAGTTCAGAGAGAATCGCAAGGGATGCACCGATTCATATTCTCAAAAATTTCCTCGTATACCGTCAGGCGATTAGAAGAATTGAAGGACCCAAAGGTGGCAGTGCTGCCAATGTACTTGGCATACTACGCTTGCTGAATGCGGAGTTCCCATTTATGTGCTTGGAATCTTTGTACAAATCACGTTGGTCAGATACCCTACCTCGAAGCGGGTATCTCGGTTCGGAGCCCGTCGAATCGTGATTTGACATGCCGAACATTCGGATTCGTCGCTAAGGGCTGAATTAAAAGATATTGTGAAGCACTACAAAATCTACTGCATGGAGAGACCGCTCCAGTTCAATGAGACACAATCACCTGTCCTCAGCAACCGAGCAAGCTTCTCGAACCACCAATCGATTAGAACAGCACGATGGCTCACTCACTCGAAGCCGACTTACGAAACCGAGAAGCTCTTTTCGATGAGGTGATCTGGTTTTCATGTCTGGCAAATCCTCATTCTGCCCATCAGCCCTTCGACGCCCCTGGCAAGCCATCATCCCTTGGCAGTCCCAACGCAGTCAGTTTTGGCGACGGTAAAGTGGCATTCTTTGCTTCGGAATTCGATGTCCCGGGAGAGGGGATATTCTGAGAGCTAGATTATCTATTGATAGTCAGTCTAATGATCTCTCACGTTTGCGGTAACCGGGCCAGCGAGGTGTTGCCATCCATTTCAATGAGGGGTAATCTGGAGGTCAAATTGGCAGACTGTTACCTTTATATGAGCAAACAATAGTTGATGTCTCGATGTTTGAAGTCGATGCTGGGGAGGTTGACGTTTGGATAAGGGTGGGTGAAGAGCGGAGTCTGTTCGAATTTGGCAGAGCGGCTCGGCCCGAGCTCCGCAGCCCCGACGCAGATCCTCCATATTCGGTATCCATTCACGTTTCGCCTTTCATCGATCCCTGTTTAACTTTTTTTTTACTCTACCCTCACGATTACCATATATCCGTTTCCTAAGACCAGTAGCCTGAACTTGAAATAAAACCGTGAGCAGATGGATCACATTTTCTTTTTCAACAACCGCCAGCCCATTTCCGTCCACACTCGCCTCGAACATTTGCTTTTCCAAGCCTTTCGGGCCTCAGCCTTATCATTTTCATCGCACCACATCAGGTGCTATTTCAAAATGAAAAGCCAAAAGACGATGAGAGTGCCCCGAGACAGAAACAACTCCAATAGCAACACTCGAATTGATCAAGGAGGAAATCGCTGCTATCACACCTACTTGGCGCTTAGGAGATGGCACCCATGGATCTTCATTCGGCGTAGTCTTCACCTGTCTGATGTTTTGCTTAACGAACAGAGTGAAACGATTATGCATCCTGCGTTCCTCGCTAACATTTCAGTCAGGCATTTAGCCAGTTGAAGCTTAAGCTGTTCAGATCCATTCGAATATTCAACTCCTGCACATATCGGCCCTATCACAGAACGGACTTGCTTGATCATGATGAATCTACTACTCAAAGTATTGCTAATCTTCACTGCCACCTTCTAGCTGTATACCCAACACCGATCGGGCAGGATATAGTAGCATCCAATGGCCAAACGTATATAACCTCTCCTTAACGTGTTAACTAGAGTACACATTCCACTGAGACTGACACTATCCCAGTTTCCCACTCCTCGATCTGAAAACACCACTTTTCTAACCCATTGGATGCCCGCTTGCCTCCCTCTACAACAATCCCGGCAAGGGTGCCGCCAAGACTTCAGTGGCTCCTCCTGGAACTACTGCTCCTGCGCATAGCCAGCCACCACGAACTGCTCCAGCCTGGATAACGGAAATGACTGCTGCGCCGATGGGAGTGTGTGTGATGCTAACCTCGGCTGTTGCAGCGACACTTGCTGCACAAAAACTGGGTTCCTGGACGATTTATAAGAGTGGAAGTGTTTGCCATAACGGCGTGGGATACTGTTCTGGAATGTGCTGCCATGGGTTTTCGGGGAGCAGCTCATCGAGCGCGAGTTCTGCTACGAGTTCGGAATGTGAGTATCATGCGTACACAGCTTGATAGGCGGCTGTTAGTTAGACTGGTACGACGGACGCGCCGCAGAGTACGAGTGCTGGGAAGTCGAGGACCCTGAACCGACGCAATAGTGATCTTTCTCAATAGCCACTCCCGAATTTAAGACATGCTTATAAGAGAGGCTCTCACGAGACATTACACAGTACACATCGAAAGCCTGAATGAGAATTCCAGGAATCACTCCATTGGCTGATAAACAACTCCATCGATTACAACTTGCACCTTGTTCATTTCCATTGCCCTATCTACAACTCCAGCTTCCAATTTGGTTGCCATTGCCGGCACGAGGGAGGGCTTCCGGCTCGGACCCTAACTGGACTGAACGATGGCTATCCGTATCTAGCTCCGATACTGCTAGTACGGTCGATAGTTCTTGAGGCATATTTCGGTATTGAATAGACTCATCCTGAAACAGTTGCACCTGGACGGTAGGCTGATTTAATTTATTTCAGTTTAATCTGACGGCTGCTTTGCCTTTTTCCAGACTGTCGTCCGAGATCGCAGAGTGGGATCGCTGGCAAGTCTGAAAGGCTACTAGGCCAGAAAATAGGGCGAGGTACAGACTCGATGCCCTATCCTTGGTTTTGGGGTCAGCTTGAGCTTCTTTATATCAGAAGTGGAAAGCCGAGGAAAACTTACACAGCAAAAGTCGCTAGATAAAATGGTGTAGTGACACTCACTGCTGCTTCTTCACACGTAATTGTCGAAAGCAATAATCCCGAACTGCTTCCCACAGTATGCTATCGGTCCTATCCAACCAATAGCAAACGTGATGCATATGAGTGGCACGAAGACAGGACGCAGAATGCCTGGCAATATAAACCATCAGCAATATCATGCTGACTACGAAGGCCGCAATTGCGTTTGCTTCAAAAGAGAAACTGTGTTGAGATTAAGTTTTTCCTCGGGTTGTTTACACTGGTTTAAGTGTTGTAGTGTCTAGGAAGCTTATTCTATGGAATGCTCAGTATTTTTGAACGTCATATACTTGAACAGCAAATGGCTTTTTGAACAATATCATGAGAATGCAGAGATTTCTCACTGTAATAATTCTCCAGCAGACGACGAAGTGGGTGCGCGGCCAATGAGGGAAAGAGTGTGGAAAGATACCTCGTCGGCATACCAGCAAACCCTAGATCCTACCACTCCACACTGCGCAATTACCATCAAGCTATGTGAGTTTTTCCCATATTTGATATCCACAAGTCCCATACTGGAGCATCTTAACAAGAGGCTTAAAGGACCACAGCATTGTGGCTAATCAAGCCTTTGCATATCAATGACACAGACGTAGTTACTCCACTACAAATCATACCAACACAACCCAGCACGCCATAAGGTGCAGAGACGAAAGAAGTGTCTCAGAAACTCTGGAGAAGAACATAACAAGCTCCGTCATGCTGGCGCGACTTTCCGCGATCGCTTCACCCAGAGTTGAGATGTGCTTTGGAATTTTCACGCGAAGAAACGTGCTACGGCAACCAAACACACCACATGTTTCGTACGACCCGTACAATTACCGCATTAGGAAGGATTTCGTTCGATTCCCGTGGATTATAGAAGAGCTGGTTTAGGATAACGAAAGGCTTTGCTATGTCTTGTGGCCTAATTTTTGCTCGTTTCTGAGTTCCGCGTGCGAGACGATGCGAAATGAGACGTTGAAGTCGGTGAATAGCAATACGATGTAATCAAGTTGAGGCTGACTTTGGAGATCGCAAGGTCTGAAAGCGTTCTAAGACTGCATCAAACTAATAACGATATGGAAACGTGAATGGTTCCGCCCACGGGCTTAAAGTATGATCCACTCCTTCGGCGGAAATCTGGTTTTCGTTAAATCTCTGAGGGATGTCCGAGTAGGTGGTATAAGCTTCCTTATGTCCAGAGCTTCGTGGAGGATCCATATCGCCTCAACGGACCTTGTTGTTATTGTTGGGGTTTGTAGCCAGACCTGCTCATCGTGTTCCTCAAGTATATATAGGTCCATAGCCGTGTATTTCAATTCTATAAGTTCCTATGCTATTTTCATGTATCTGACAAGGGGCTTGTTGCCAAATTTCGCACCGTCCAATTGTTCTTTCTGTACTTAGGCCTGAAAGGCTCCCAATGGTTATACCGTCGGCAAAACGGAATGCAGTCGAAGGTGTCGTGTACCGCTCCACATCTCCACACCGCCTTCCTTCCGAGATCAAGACCAAGCACCAGGACTGCACCCCTCCTTTCTCGCCTTACAAACAACCATAGCAACAGGTGCTGAAAATAGTGCTAGATATGCGCTCGAATTCCTAACATCTAACTAATCAGTAAAAACTGATGCAGTTGCCTTCATCCTTATTCCATAATTGCGGCATGCAGTGCAAAAGTAGCAAGGCAATACACAGCATGAGCTCCCTGCCACGAATCTAGCCTACCCGTGTAGGCCGCAAGCGTGCTATCTTGCGCAGAACGGAACGCCAGAATCGCGATCCAGACGAAGGTGAATGCCAATGCAACAACCGAAGTAATGAGCGGGGAGAGGCATTTGGCGAAGAAGCATGATACGAGTGTGAGGCTGGTGACGAAGGCGAGGAGAGCTGTGATGAAGTTGCTGAGACTGATCAACAGGTTAACACCATTGAGGTTTGCCAAGCCCCTTCCAAGGGCTGCAGTTGAGGCCTACTTTATGGACTCCGCTCCGATAACATGGTAACCATCCGTACGTTCCTTAGCGGCAGCAATGCAGACACAATAAACATGAGGAATTTGCCAAGCGCAAAGAGAGACCAGCAGAGGATGAAACAAGCTTTTGGCCAGCGGGGATCGCCCGTGGCACTCAATTGTTCCGGCATCGTAAGTAATTGCAAAAGAAGCGCAAATTTTAGTGTTTCTTAGGCTCGGAGGGGATCACACAATGTGCTGGCGGCGTGAAGATTTAAATTGAGCTAGTGATAAGAGGGAGTAGATGAACAAAGAGGTAGACCGCAAGCGGCCCGAATGACGTTGGTTATGGTAACTAACCTGGGAGACGAGGCCAAAATCAAAGAGTGATTGTCGAAGTCTAAACGAAAGGGAAATAGGGAAATATTGGCTGATATAGTTGAGCAAATCGTTCCTGCGGCTTGCCAGGGGAAAGAATTTGGATGGTCACGTGATTAAAATCGGATTCACCTAGGTAAATTCGAGTTGCCGAAAAACCTTGGAATACTGACCTCTATGATATATATTCCTAATAATGCGATGAGACAAACACCAAATGTCTTAGTCCAGGGAGGTAGGCCTAGATCCACATGCAGCTGTCCTACCAAAAATGTCCAAAGTTCCTAGGCCGATATTGCGGGATCAAACACATCAGGACCATGAAATGCTGAAGCGTACAGAGTCAGTACATGCTCAACAAAATAGCGCTTCGGATGCTGTAGTGCAAGGCTTTACAACTTACGCAAGCATAATACCAGCCCCAGCAAACATAGCCGTGAATTGTATCAGCGTCTTCTTAAACTCCTTACTCCTCTCCGGTCCAGTTTCTAGCAACTCAGGAATTACAGCTACCGTCCCAACGTACAAGAATGTCCCCGCGGTGAAAGGTAACAGCATGTCACCCCACTGCAGACTCGTCCCGAACAATCCAGGTCCTTGACTCGAAGAAGACCCATTGCTTGAGCCGCCAAATTCTTGAACCGCGATGCCAATTAGCGTCCCGAGGAATGCACCAATGGCAGTAACAAATTGCGCACCCATGGCTGCGCGCTTGGAAAATCCAGATTGGATGAGAAGTGCGAAGTCGCCGACTTCGTGGGGAATCTCGTGGAAGAAGACAGCGACGGTGGTGGTTGCACCGATAGTGGGGCTAGCATAGAAAGACGAAGAGAGAGCTAGACCATCTGTGATGTTGTGCGTGAAGTCTGCGATCAGATTGAGATAACCTCCGAGTTTCACGCTGGCGTTAATTTCTCTTTCAGGTGGTGGTGTAGGAGGAGTGGTGTCGTCTGCTGGAGCAACTTTTCTCGGACGTATGGCGCTTGAGGAGCCTACGGCATATTTTAGAACCAAGGACACCCAGGATCATTTGGATAAAGGCAACATTGATATAACGAAAGTTGGAAGATCGAATGCGATGCTGCAGAAAAAGGTATACCTTTAATATCGGCCCCGCTAGCCATGATAGCCGCAGTGGCCTTCTCTCTACTCTCGGCTTTGCCATGCGAATGGCCATGATCATGGTGGTCTTCTCCACCAGTAGCAATCCTCAACCCTTTGTCCATTGCCACAAATGTGATAAACCCGACCATTATAGCCACGCCTAGTAGTAGGTTCTTGTTCGGCTCAACCATCACGAACCGCACATGTTCGTGGGCATCTTCTCCCAAGAATATTTCAGGCAACAGATGAAACAATGTATCGCCCAGTAGTCCACCGACAGCAAATGCGACCATTACGCTCAGTGAAGAGGGATCGATGTTTGGAGGGCATAGCGCGAGGAGGAAGTTGGGCGGGCCAGAGATATAGAGGGTCGCGAGCAGGGCATTGACGGCTGGGCTGCCTGGAAATAGAACGGCGAATATACGGGACGTCACGGTTGATGTTGCAGGGTGCGTAGCGACTTTGTGCTCATTTAGGGCATGTACAAGAGGACATTCCTATCTAGAGTAAGCCAAGCCGTGAAGGGTCATTGAGCACGCGACATCAGGAGAGGACACTGGATATGAACGCAGTAGATAGTAGTACCTTCGAGGCCTATGGAAACCTATAATGGGAGAAAGGAACAATACGCTATACCTGGAGTTTATCCTCGATCTCTGCAACGGTCAATTCACCGACAGACACACCCGCTTCCTTCGATAGTCTAGCAGAAACTTGATAAACGAAGATAACTGTGAAAATTGCTAGTATGAGTAGCGATCTCCGGGATGGCATCGTTGCTGCTATATGTGAATACATGAGAGACGGTGTGTGCAGTTATAATGATCAGGGGTTGCGTCGGAGAGATTCACTGGCGTAGGGCTGACGAAGCGAGATGCCAGGATTTTGTGCCAAGGTTGAATTTCTTCGACCGCCAATAGTTAAGACACCTTGAAGGCAGTACAGCAGCCATGGGTCGTGTACTACAGAAGAAGAAGAATCGCTCTTCAATATCCAAAGTAAAGCACAAGCCCAAATCGAAGAAGAAGATACTAGACAACCCAATCATCGCCGCCAACTGGTACGTCTCCGCATCTCAACCACCACCTAACCAATCGTTCTCTAAAGTGTACAGGTTGTAAACTGACAGCTACATAGGAATCAAAAAGAAACACTCTCCCAAAATTACCGACGATTAGGGCTCTCCGCGAGGCTCAACCATGCAACTGGCGGCACAGAGAAAACAATAGCCATATTGGCCTCCGACAAAGCCACTACCTCCGAAACCAATCCTACGAGCGACATAGTATCTGACAAACTACGCATACCGTCAAAGTTACCCAAGACATTCGCACCACTGGCTGCGCGTGTTGAGCGGGATCCAAAGACTGGAAAAATTCTGCGCGTCTTGGACGATCCTACCGCCTCAAAAAAGCCTAACCCGCTAAACGACCCTCTGAACGAATTCGACGACGAATCGGACACTGAAGGATGGAATGGGTTTGCACATGTACCCTCTGATATGAAGTCGGCCACACAAACCGTACAGGCGCTGGCGGAGCAGGCATCGTCCGGTGTACGGAAAGCTCCGAGAAGGCAGAGTGCGCGGGAAGAGGACTGGATACAGAGGCTTGTGGAAAAGTATGGGGATGATTACAAAGCCATGTTTCGGGATGGGAAATTAAATCCGATGCAACAAAGTGAGGGTGATATCAAGAGGAGGGTGACGAAATGGAGGGAGAACCATTTGTAATGTCGAAATGTCTGGGACGTCTAATGTAAAGTGGGATTGCATTCTCTTAGAGTTGGTAAGGTCAAAATCGAACTCGGCGTATAAGGTCAATACAGACTCTTTTCGATAGTCTGCAGGAGGTTTTTGTGTAATATGCAGACGGATCGACTGCTTAATCTAATTGACGGTCTTTCTAACATCACGTTTAACCCATTCAACCTGCATTTTGGCTTTAACCATCTAACATGCACGATTTAACGAATCTGTTCATTTGATGCTATGGGTGCTTTAAACGCACAGTCAGTGGATTGGCCAGTGCTATTTCGCCTAGAATCTCAATATCTCCTCGGCAATTGCGAAATAGCGTTGTCGAAGGCATTCCGGACGTGACTGGGCGATGGTAAAATATAGGCACCCGAATTGCGATGCTGATGCTCATGTCACTCTCCATTCCGGAATTAAACCTTCTTTTTCCTCTCGTTCTTCAGTATGGAAGTTTCCCTCATTGAGATAGACCATGCCCTGGTGAGGCTTAATAGTGATGGATCTTCCATCTGCAATATGCCTCGAGGCAATCCCGGTCTTAATACCCAGAGTTTATTTAACTTCTACATTTTCAAAGCTAAATAGCCTGTATTGAATAGAGCATTTCTCCATTAAAAGGAGCTCTGGTTTTCGCTTTTCCTACACCAAATGAACAGAATTAAAGAGATAGGCTTAGAACGTTTTCGCCCAAAAAAATGGCCAACTCAAAACGCTTGAAATCATACACCACCTTTTTTCTATTCCCAAACTACCCTCCTCGCCTCATAATGCTTCCTACCAACCGGTCTCGGCGCCACTTTCTTCTCCAGATTCCAGTCCTCGAGCTTCTGCTTCGTCTTCCCTCTCAGCTGATCCAGACTCGGCAGGACCCACGACCGATTCTCCATGGTTTGAACCCCAAGATGTACATGGTATCGACTTTAATATTGTCCTCTGACCCTCAATGACGAAGAAGTAAATGCTAATGCCAGAGCGCCATGGCCTTTTCGCGGTAGCGGCTGGGATATTGCTCGTCGCAGATGGTCCAGATCATCGGGCCGCATCATTGAAGCAGCGGAAGAATTTAGAAATAGCATTACCATCTAAATCCAACCGAAACACTACGCCTGCTGTACAGTTTATGGTTACAATGGATCAAAATATTGATGGAACCTGGAAAGGATTCCTTGAGGGTGAGTGCCAAGAGCGCCGAAGTTCCGCTAGCCGCGGTTCACTTGGCGAACCCTTGGGTCACTTCAAAATCAACTTTACATCGGCCTATCAGCTCTTCGCTTCAAATCAACCACCCCATAGTCTTCGTTCAACTTCAGGTCATTCCAGATGCATTCCCGTGTGCCTAGCGTCATTGCACTCTCACACGCAGAGCGGAAATGGAATGATACAGAGCAGCTGAGTACTCAATCAGCATATTGACAACCTCTTAACGGGCAAGCCATACTCAGTGCAGGCTAGGTATCGTATGCCAATAGCATTGCATTTCGATTTCAACTTGTCGTATATTTTTCCGGAATAGCTCATAATATTGTATTAGAGAGCGTTTATGTTATTTACGCCACTGAAAGGCGTAAGCAGGTCACATGTCATATATATAGGAAGTCGCTTTATGACACTGCAGATGCCCGATGGCGGTACCTTATTGAGGGCCATTGACTTGCTTCTCCTCGCGCTTCAGCATCGCTCGCAAGGCTGACACAGCCGCTAGGAAAGGAAAGGAAGTTTGGAAGCACTGATACTACCTCACACAGTCAAATACGGCGTCTCATTGGTTCAAAATCTCGCAGCCTGGATCCCAAACCCTCAGCCTCCGCGATACGAGCCGTCTTGCTTCAATACGGTTTTATGCCACGAGGAGGGCCTTTTAGCTGAGCCTTATAGGGCGCTGGTTGTTCGCACCTTGTCTCTCTCGCTGTCAAATATTTTGTGCGAGTTTCTCTCCAGCGACGAGTGCCGCCGAGGTCACAGACATGCACCGCGAGTTTTGCATCATCTTTTGTCGTAAATGATTTCAATCCGAAAATCTGATTTACAAGCGAGATATCAAAATCAGCTCACTTCTCGAGCCGTGTCCGGGGATCTCTATGTATAGCTGAACCACGTCTCGATTTCCACAACGCCTTCAGCTCCCACAACACTACTATCGCAACATCTTCAACGGCGCAAATATGAGGTGCCACGGCCTCACGTTTATCCTCCTATTCATCCTCGTGACTGTGGCTATTTACATCAAACTCTTCGCGCCTCTCTCGTCTTTCTCCGGCCCAATTCTCTCTTCTCTTGCCCATTTGATTACGTCAAAAATCCAGCCTTCTCCGTGCGCCCCCAATATTCCGCAGGAACTCTGCTGCACACTTCTCATTCAATCAGGGTCTTGCAGACAGGAATGTATGCAACGGTATTTGGACCGCGAAACGTTACACGGAACTGCACAATATCAACTTTGTGAAGATGGCTGCCTGGATAGTTATGAGGACGAATGTGGGATACCTCGAGGCCAGAGCTGGGAAAATCGAACGTGGAATAGCCAGCCTGTGCGCGAGATCAAACGACGGAGAGCGGGCAGAGGGAAGACATGACTGGAGACCAAATCGGCACCCGAAGTGAGTTAAGTCTATTCCTGGTCGAATTCGGCTTCCTACATTTTACTTGTATCTGACGAGTCCAGATTTACCACGAACAGCCTCTAGAAGGCTAACCCAAAAAGGAAAAGAAAAAGTCCCCTTACAATTTAGGGGTCATTATCAATTGGTTCACACTACCGCTTGAAATCATTATTGTGTCTATACGACCCCGAATCCTACCTTACCAACTACGGACTTACTCACTATCCATGTCCAAAATCGGCTGACCTACGGGCTATATTTAGCGCGACATGACAAACCCCGGTATAATTTTACTCGATTGGGACCCATACGAGTCAGCTAGGGTAGCTAGCGCTGACAACATTAGGGGTCGGAGCATATCGGCATATCACACTAACTAGGCGAATGGACCATATTTACTGCATTGAGGAAATGATCCCAGAGGTAACGGGTTGGCCTCAAAACAACTCTCACGATATGATGTTCGAGGTTTTGGATATGAGGAAGCGAAGACGCTGCTTTTGTACAGAGTTATTCCGAAGTTAATGCTATTGCTTCTTTCGAGGAATCGTACCACACAAGAGCTGAATGCCTCAATGCGTATGACTTCATGCCAATTGCGACTCTTGGGATGAGAGTTGACGATGCGTGTCGAGGGTTTTATGCCCGCAGATGCTGACATCGCGTAGCAGAACACAAATGCAAACGTTCGATCCAAGTACTAAAATTCAACGAAAGCAGGCACAATATCCCAATCCTCCTTTCTCCCTGTCCTCTTCATTTTCTCCGTATCTCCGATTCTCTCCTTCCCACTCCAACCCACAAATCACGCCGCTGCGGCGGCCAAGACAGCCAGGGTATTACAGCAGAAAGTGGAGATTGTCGGCAGGTAAGGGGAATTTGTCTTCCCATTTTCAGCACACTTGGAATACATTGAACGCTCTAAGTCTCCGTTGCCAGCATTTGTTCTTCAGATCACTGATGTGTGCCTCCACTACGCTCCCTTCAAATTACCGTTTGCCGTAAATCACAAACTCGGAATGATTAGTATTGCCTTCGGCACGAAGTGTCCTGGATTTTGGCATCTCAACCGTCTTGACCACGCCTGCGCAGACTGCAGCTGTGCGACTGCTTCCTTCCTCGCCGGCTCGGCATACCGGAGGCAGACATAGCACTTTATGGGACAAGAAGAATGAGCATGGAGAATTTATATGAGCCGCATGTCGCGTTTAGCATCGCATCACGCGCGCTTTGAGTGTTCATGTAAAGTAATTGTGGAATCATATTGTATCAGAGTGCTCGTAGTCATGAAAACATGTACTGTAGGTGCCTCCTAACGGAAATCCTTCCCTCATGTAAACTTTTGTCCAGTGGTAACCACCCGTAGAAGCTCAAGTGATTATTTGCTAGGTGCAATGGAATTAATCGAAGTCTGCGCCTTCCATAAACAGCTTTCTAACAGCCCTGAAAATATCTTCTAAAATTACAACCCCTACCTCTTCTTCATTGCTCCTAAGTAGTTCCTCAAGGTCCCCAGATCATAATGGTTCTTCCACATCCCAAGACAGCCCTTCACTGATTCCAGGCGTCTCCACAGCGTCCTCAAACATGTCCTCGTCGCTCTCGTCTGCACTGTTGTGAGAAGCGCCTCCTTCGTCTGCACTATCATAATCATGATAGGAGCCAAAATTGCCGTCCTCTATACGCTGACACCCAAGCTCCGCCAGCATCTTGTTCACCGCCGTCACCATGTCCATCGCCACGTGATGATCCACACGCTCCCGACTCAGACAATCAAGTTCACGAAAAACCATCTGGCGGTATGAATTCGGCTGGCTCCGCAGAGTGAGGTCATATAGTCCGAGCACAGCAAATTCTCGTTGACTGCAAGCACAGTTTATCGCCATAGCGTGGACTATTTTGCGGAGCTCTGCACCGCATCGCCGACCGAGTTTCCAAGTTCCCCTCTCTTCAACTCCGAGGTCTAAGGCATCGGTATCGGACCAGGACCACATAGTCATGGCGCTGTTGACTTCACTGTCGCTGTCGCTATCGGAGTCTTGTGCCTCATCGCTCTGATCGGGTTCAATCTCCTCCTCATCAGTGACATCAGTTGTATCCTCATTGCCATTCTCGATTCCATCCACAATGTCCTCATCTATGCGTCTCACTCTCGATTCAAACATGACACAGCGACACATCGGACATCTATGCGCTGCTTCATGGCTGCTATTCGCCCAAGTCGCCAAGCACGAATACCCGAATTGGTGACGGCACACTTTCAGCGTGACCGCCTCGTGGCTTCTCAACGAGCTGTGGCCTTGCTCCTCGTACGGCTCACTACAAACCGGACACTCTGACATCGGTGGTGCACTGGCTGGCGTTGCGGTTGTGATATCCGCCAGATCGATGGGCTCCCTGATAAATTCGAAATAGTCGGTGGCATCGATATCATACTCGACGTCTACCGTTTCTTCGTCCAACATCTCTTGGCGAAGTTCGCCTTCGTAGTCGGAACCTACGAAGTCGGAGTCGTCGGAATCAGAGTCGCCGATATTGGAGTCCTCTTCATATCCAGTGGCTTGGTTGGCGACCATCAGTGTTGGCTCGGAGCGAATCGAGTGATTGTCATTTTTGTCCCAGACCGCGGTGAGATCGCCGGCGTCATTGATCGAAATGAGGATGGAGCCTAAAGATTCTGAATCAAATTCCGGTACCGTTATATTTGGGAATAGCCATCTCGAAATATGTCGCGGCGGAATCGGAAGTCTGGGGTGGACCACGTTCTCTGGAACGCGACGTGCAGCCATTCCGGTCGTATGTCTCAGCATTTCCTTTGGGGTTAATGTGGTAGTGAAGATCTTGCGATTTGTGCTTGACGCACTGCCGAGAGAAGAGAACAAGAGCAGGTCGGTATTACAAGAGTATGTTGGTGTTGCAAGAGTAGGTTGGTGTAGCAAGAGCAGGTTTGTTGTTGTTGTTATCATGGGCGATTCAGAAGGATATAACTGTAGCCCTAGGAGTAAATGGGAAGGAAAAAGGTGAATTTCGTTATTCTTAGAATAATGATGGTGTTTGTGGGCATTATATTTAGAAATGAAACTCTGGATTTGCGCGGTGAATAAAGTGAGCAGGCATCGTGTTTCCTTAAACATTGATGGCCTGTAGAGGAAGTCTCATGAAAGACTTGTGAATGTTTCTCTACACGCGTTGATTGGTTCATTTATCTTACCTAGGTCTTCCGATTGAAAAGGGCTTATCGATAACTGATGCGCGAGAAATGGCGGCCTCCATTCCATGGATCTATGGCCTCTGCTCCGCCGTAGTAGAGCCGCACCACAAAATATGGCTGAATAGACTACATAGAAATAGAGTTACATAGGAAAACACAACACAGACGCAAAATGAGAGGCTGGTGGGTGAAAAGAAGCAGCAGCTGCGCTTCGAACTTGCCGTGCAGTGAAGTTAATGATAAATAATTAACTCGTTCCTTTTGAATATATTTATTTATAAGAATGCGAGAACAACTGAATATTTTTAGCCCCTGTAAATGGATATATTTATAAGCTTATGAATATATAGAACTATTTTTTGAAGCTTCAACGATAGAGAACCTGCTTAAAGCGATTAAAATATAAGGTTTTAGGTCATATTCTGGCCGGCAATTCTTGGGTTCCTTGGGAACATGCTGGTTAGAATTTTATAGAGATAGGGTTGGAGGGGAATGATCAAATATGTTAAAATTGATGCTGCTCAAAAGCCAAACCATTCTTATACAAAATATTTTGCGGTTGCATTGTGAGCAAGCTTCAGGAAAGCCGTAAGATACCGAATGAAGCCATGTATTGCGACTACACGTTCTATATTCTCAGCGGGGGGACAAGGATAATGGCACTATTGAAAACAAAGCAAAAAATGGAAATCACAATAGCGTTATGCACAACCAAGCAGAAAAAGTTGTGTCTACGTCTTCCTCATCCAGTGCGTGGGAGAGAGTTGAGCAACACTGAGGCCGTACTGCTCCTGGCGGCGAGAACGGTTGTCCTGCTGTGAATCCGCAAATTTGAGCCCTGTGCCCGGGCGGCTGTTGCTTAGTTGATCGCTATGTTATTTGGATAGGCCTATTTTGCATAATGGCTGTTGATCAGTCTACCACAATCACGACACCTTCGGGACGAGAAGAACCGGTGGTGGATGCTGCGTACTTTCCATGATGAGGAATACAAAGAGAGGGTTGGTACGTCCGCGATATATACGAGAGCTGTTTACTCATCTGTTTGTACTTCGAAAGTATAGAGGATTCGACGAGGGCAAGAGGGCACACTTGTGCTGTTGATGGAAATGGGGCTGCTTCGAGAGGCATTCGGATAAATTATAGGGCCGAAAATCGATCACGTGCAGTAAAGATGTATAGCACAACCACCTGCATTTTCGAATTTTCCAACCCGCCGCTCTTCTCCTTCAAAATCACCAATATCGGTCTCTTCATTACGTAGCCCTCAGAGATTGAACAACCTAATTAAATCTTGCAATGAATCCACCAAGGAGCCTGAAACCTCCTGTCTTGGCCGAATTGAGATCCTTGTGGCGACCGTGGGATCTGAGAGCAAACTATGATACAGAGCCTAATCCGTAGTCTCGGCAATTTCATCCTAATAGCTCACACTAGTTTTCAATATAGCCGCCAAGTAGCCGCCAAGAAACCACCAAGCCGTCGCAGAATCCGCTGCCCGCGCCAAGTCCTCCCCGCCCGTTTCAGTCCCGCTTCAGTGTCAAAATGCTGTCTCAATCAAGACTTCCGCGCTATTTCCGATCAAGCCGGAACCTCTTTTGTCGCGAGCACCCAGATACGGAAGCTACATAGAAGCTCTTTTTATATGCAGCACTCGCCTTGGCCTAGACTATCTGGGTACACCCTGAGGCATTATCCCACACCGTCGAAACTTTTGGAAGATCTAGTATGCGAATTAGCATTCTCTTGACGGAAATAACGCCAAGATTATGTTTTATTCATTCTGTAGAACAGTAGCACACGCGTCCTCTCATAGACTCTAATTAACATTTTCAAAGGTTCTCCAGAGCGGGAAGAAAGCACCATAATGGGCGTGTATAAAACTAACAGTTCGTTCCCCAAATAGTCTAAGATTAGTCTCTTTATCTCAGAACGATGCCAATATCTATGAGGCAGAACTGAAGGGTTAGTCGGAACTTTCCCATGTCTTCCACATCTCTCATCCAGTTCTCCAGCTCTGTTTGCCAAAAATAGCCATACTACGCATTGTGCACCCTGGATACCCCTAGAGCTTCTCCTCAAGCATACGTACTCAAACCCTCAAAACCAACTTGGCAACATCGAACTAGCCTCTTGATAGTCTTGGCCGCGGCCTTGTCAACTTCACGCAGATCCGGAAGTACCTTATAGCGACCAGCAATGTGGCCTTGGCTTAGATTCACGGATGTTTCAATTCGGCGTCACATCAACCCAAAGTCTTGGCTTCTATCGCAAAGTTTCATTGATATGGAATTCGCTGCGATAAACGCGTCGCCTTCGTAGATATATAAGGATGGCTTGGAAACTCCTTCAATTATCTTTCTGCAGTAAGACTCAGTTCAATTCTACCCCGCACTTTCATTCAAAATTACTCCTTACTTTCTATCTTGTCGCAGGTCGATAATATTATTTCTTCATTTCTTTTCCCATCACACCTCTCGTCTCTCTCACCACCATCCTCAAACAATACTCCAGCTATCCTCTAAACTAACCACCATGCACCTCCCCCTCCTCTTCTGCATCTTCGCCGCCACCGTCTCTGCCGTCCCCCTCAACATCAACCTCGGCGCCTACTCTCCAGCTCTAGTGGTCGGTGATGGCGAAATCTCCTTTGACAGCACACAAAAGGCGTCCGAGTTAATGGAGACACTCGCCACCGGCGCCGCCACAGCCGGCCAAGGCGCTCCACCCGCGAATGAAGCCGGCACACCCCCGCCAGCTGCCCCTCCTCTTCCTGAAAAGGCCCGCGGAAATCCCGCGGAAGCGCTCGCAGTCCCACCCCCTAACGTTCGGGCACCGTCGAAACGCGAACTTGATGATGGCATGGGCGAGTTGGACCTGGTCAGCGCGGCGGCACAGTGGATTAAACGCGACATTGCTGGGTTTAAAGAGGCGCTGAGTTTCGCGGAGAGGGCTATGCAGAATCAGCCTAAGGTGGAGCTGGGCACTGGCGCCGGTGGATCTGGTGTTGGTGTCATCGTCAATGGGGGATTGAATGTGCCGGCGAATAGTGCGGCGAATGGCGCGCCACCTCCAGGTGGTGCGGCGGCTAAAGTGAAGAGGAGCCTGGATACGGAAGTGGACGAGTCGGAGATGACGGCAGCGCCGAAGATGACACTTGTGGCGATTACGGAGGTGTAGGGGGTAGTTGTGCGTGAGTTTTAAGGATGAGAGGAGTCAGTGTTGAGGGTCGAGGGCTGTGTTGGAGTGGAGCTGAGCGGGGAAGGGTAGATCAGCCTGTGATTTGGGTAGGGAGTTTAGGAATGAAATGGTACAATGTGACATAGAGATGCGAGCAGAAGAATTGGAGATAGAATCCATTTTCCTGCGGACCCTCGAAGATGCCGTTTTACGCAAACCTCACTGCTTCAATCTATAGTACAACCTTCAAGCTATTATCTAGGTATAAATTACCATATTGCTCTCGAATTTCACTCTCCGTCGCCTCCAAATAATGTGCTCTCCTTTCATAAGTTTCGGAACGCCCGATCCACCCGGCTGAATCTCCCAACTCTTTCACGAACCGTTTCCAGATCTTACGGACTCCTTCAGATCTTTAGTGAATCGCAGAGTAAACTCTTACTGACGACGATGACGGGACTGAGGACAGAGCTTGAGCTCCTCAATCCTTTGATTACCAGGAACCGAATGACGACGCCAACGACCTGCCAGCCTTGAGAAGCCTTTACCTTACCTACACGCCCACCTCAGAACACAGAACACACAGAACACAGCCCGGACCCTATACCGAACTTTCCCGTCTTTAAGATCGACCTTGACGTCTCGAAATTGCGGACCTTTAACTATGTATCTTCATTAAACTTGAAGAATGGTAAGGTTCGTTTATTGATTCTTCTCTCTCACCTTGGTCGTCCAAACTGTGCGATTCAGTCTGGCCTTTTCACAGCTTTTTTAATTTGCTGCCGTCACCTCTATCTTGCTGTCCGTTATGCACAACGTTATTCGTGATTGACTGTCTTTATCATCAGCGGCCAGATAAGTTAATCACTAATAACGTCAAGGATTTCCTGCGCAATTTCGCCATGCAGAATATCCACTTGATCTTTGGATTCTCGAAATATGCATCAACAGAGACGAAAAAGTGAAGCCACTGCACTATACCGAATCGCGCATTAATGGAATCTTCTCTTAAAGTTGCCATATACTAGACATGGACGACTCCATAGAGGAAGAAGAAGCATCTAAAGAAGCCCTTCTTCTCGCACCACAAAGTCTCAAACGTCAAAAGAGCTGGAGAAGAGCTTTGATAGATCCAGCCGCATCAGAGCACACCCCAACAAATTATCCCATTCACCTCCGGGTATGCATGGACTGGATGCACCGCCTATCCCTCATCGCTATCTACCCCTTGACCTAGTGGCGGGCGAAATCAGACTTGTAGTCTTCTTGACAGCTGATAACTATTCCGATCCACTCGCAGCGAACTTGGCGCATAAGCCACTTTATGGCGACACTGTCTACCAATGTTTATCCTACTGTATACATGGGGAAGTTCGGAGCGAACGCATGACATTATTCTAAATGGTTAAACGCTAGGTATAGCTCGCAATCTCGACCAGGAGTTACTATCTCTTCGCGATTTTATACAACGATCGTTTTTTGATGAGCACCGCTTTTCATCTCAACTTGGAAGCACTTATGACAAATCAAGATTCACACCATTTGCATCAACCCAGCCGATGCTGGCAAGAAAAGCCGAGAAGTCCCTCGCATGCACGCAATCTACGAGAATTTTGGGGTTTTATCATATGGCTCGGACCTGGTGATTAATATAATGTGGGGGCCATGGCATCGTGTCCAACAATTTGGTGTGGCTGCAAACGAGTTTGTCGGTTTAGGTTCCATGAAGCATTGATATGCTTAATTCAACATATGGATAATCTCCGTCAGCTGCAGATTCAGTTGCCTTACGAAGGGCTCTCTCTGGTCTGCTGCACTTGGCCTATGGATATAGCGCATGTTCACCAACTTACCTATCATCGGCATCTACAAAAGTCAAGCTGACCAACAAGCATGCGTCACCTAGCATTAACAGCTCTACAAACCAACTGCACGGGCCCAGGAGACAGAGCCTAGGAAAGAACTCCTACCTCCTCGGTATGAAGCCCGACCACTCCGCGTCTTACGTCCAAGTCTACGCCAAATTTTCCAAAGCTTATGTATCCCACAGCAATAGCCTTGACATAATCTGCGCTGCACAGGCATAACCTTGCGGGGATGGCGTGCCATCTTGGTGCCTAGATTGGTGGCATATACCTAGCAGGCACACTTTTGATTTAGAAAAGTTCTCCCTCCTTTGAAACAGATACTGAATGACAACGTTCCGAGTTTGGACAAGCCCATATACTGTGCCTCACGTAGAGCTCAGCCTGCGGTTGACTTCTTTTTTTAGTGAAAAGACATTAGCATATGCCGTGTTTCACGTCGATACAGTCATGCACATTGTCAAACCTGAGAACCTCTACAATGCGGAGACAATTGAGCAGTAGCAAGACATGGTTCACGAATTGAACCATCGGGACGGTCAGCACCTCACGCAATATGAGGCTGATGGACAGTTCTGGAGTATACTTCTCGGCGAGTGGAATCAACGGTAATTTACGGACCAACCCATGTGGCAACAAGAGCAGCCGAGAGCAGTGTTCAAGACAAATACGAAATTCGAGACAATATATGGCTACGATCCACCATGGACAGCTCATCAGTACCAAGCGCAGGGCAGAGATTGGCATGGAAGTTTCAATATTATTAGGGCGTAGTGTACCTATGCTGCTGAAGCGGCATAACAATCACTCCCATTCCTGGGGCTCTTGTTGTGTACAGGTTTGGATGAACGGTGAGATTCTAGATGGAATGAGTGGCACCGACGAAAATATTATCGCAAGGACTCTCAAATCGCTGCCGTTTCAGATGCAATGAACTTTGGGATCCATTCCGCACTCTTCCTGCTGCCTTGCAGTCAGGGTATATTAATTTTTAAGAGGTTCCAACATTTAACTTACTATTCACTGTTGGCATTTAGTAAGACTTCCATTTATTGATTATAACGGATTATAGATTCCAATACATACCGGCACCTAGGAGCGAAACTTAAAACGATAACCTCTGTTTTATGCGTCAAATACTACATAGACTACTGGTACTCTGGCGTTGACTCCGACGCATAGCATGCGATTCTTCGTCTGACTTCAAAAAGCCGGTAACAACAATTACTGCAATGAGACAGTTTGGCTGACTCTAGCGAAAACGGCACCAACCATGGTGGAGGGCAATACCTTGGAGTTGATTCTCTCAGTGTCTTGCTCAGCAAGTGGTGGGTGCCGCTCGGACAAAACACACGTCTCTCCTGCTAAGCTTATCAACCTACTCCGATGATAATTACCGCTATACTCACGGTCACAATATCAACCCCACCAGATTCCATTTCCCTTTCTCGACCTGAGCAATTCCTGAGATAAACTGAGCACTGATTTAGCAGACTGGGCTGTGGCTGTGCGAACTTGAGCTCAGCCTGAGCGGACCTGAGCTCTTACCCGCGCTCCTCGTACCGTCTCAAAAACGGGCCTCTCCTATTCTAGGAATAACCCAGGATTAGGCTATGTTTCCGCTCCAAATACTTAACTCTAGGCCAACCATCCAGCAAGAGATGGCTCAGTTTCACACTATACCGTTCGGCTACAATTGACATTGAATTTCAATACGAACGAAAGCGGCGCTCACTGCATTCTCGGGATTTCCAACCACTTGTGGGCTCCACCAGTTTCTGGTAAGAATACGAGAGTTTTGAATGTTTAATCCGCTGAATCTTTCTCTGTTTTACTACGGACAGGTTGAGTATGCACTATCAGCCTTCACAGCTTCGCTCTTGTACGACCCTTGTCACCCTCTTCCGCCCTTTGCCTTGCTCTCTTCCAAGCTTTAATCTTCGGTGCTATCATTTCTTCCCATTCTTCCTGCCACTTCTTGTCAAAAGGCGGCAAGGCGAGACCTGTGGTTCCCAGCACGGGATCTCCTGCGAAATCCCTCAGGAACTCGAAGAAGTTTTCATAGTTTGGTGCAATGGAGTAGTATGATTTGCCACCGCCCAAGGCTTCGACCCTCTTTCTCTCCCATTCCTTTTGTTCCTTGACTGGAGGCAGGTCTTTTGCTCGCCCAGAAAGATGTCGTGCAATGGCGACAGCTTGCCATTCATATACACGGAAGGTAAATCCTCCACCCAGCTTGGAGTGAAGATCGGTCAGTCACATCATTATACTTATTCACGAGGCTGATTCCAACTCACCATTCCCACAAATACAAGTGAGGGATCATCGATATTCCACGTATGTTGATACACGCCCGGCAGTCGACGATTAGAGCGCTTAATTTTCTCTTGGACGCTGGGTAGGTACGGCAGGCTGAAGGTGTATCCTGTACCAAATATGACGTGGTCGACATGATCGATGTGCGAGCCGTCTGCGAAAAAGATTCTTCCAGTGTCTGGATCGAACTTTGTGATTTGTTTTTTGATAACAATGTGAGGATGAGTCCATGGAACAAAGCCAAAGGCCGGAATTGGATCCCCTCGCAATGAGCCGATCACTGGGTGTTGTGCATAAGGTAGAATCTCGTGGATAATTTCCGCAGCTGAGACGGAACCTCCTACAACGATTACGCGCTACATCGAACAAGTAAATAACCACTCTTCAATATCATACCGCGTAATCTCTACGGGCTGGCTTGAAATACCTTTCCTTTAAATTTAGTGGCGTCCCGGAAATGCTTGCTGTGAAGCACCCGCCCTTCGAACCGCGCGTCATATTCGAAGAGACCAGGAATTTGGGGAATCCATGGAATATTGTAGTGTCCACTCGCCACTACCAGAGCATCAAATTTCTCCTGCCACCAATGATTCTTGCCAGGTCCATCCTTTCGTAATGTGAGGACCCATTTTCCATCTCTCTTTTCGGCTCGCTCGACCGTCGTATTTAGCTCAATAAGCTTATCATTGCCGTTGCGGACGAAAATATCCTCAATCCACTCGCGAACCAATTCTCGATCGCGAAAAGGTGCCCCTGGGCCGTACTTTTCTCGAATTCTTTCAGATAGCGTATCCGGGAAAGGGTACTGCGTATAACTCATTATTGAAGGAATGATATCGCTATGCAGATTCTCATGCTGCGGCGTGTCAGAATAGCGAATTTGGTGGCTGTTCACTGCCTCAGACTTTGGTGTTTCTGCTGGAAGCTGGGATGGAATTGGCACTGGTGCATCTATATTTCCCTCAACAAGATCCCTTAGGGAGGGTATTTTGGCTGGTAGGTGAGGTGTGTACACCCTACCGTACATCAGTCCTCTGGTAGTCTTGAGAGACGGTAGCAGTCATCAATGGTATCGGCTCACCAAGCTCCACCAATTATCGGTCTCCGATCGAAGACACGGATCTTCTCAAATGCCTGCTCTTTGACCAGTGCATCTGTTGCAATTACACCGGCAGGTCCAGCACCAATTACTGCGACGCTATTAGCCTTGATTGGCATATTGTTTTTGCGCGAAGCTGAATTTGATGAAATTGATAATATATGATGTTGATTGAACTCTCGTGCAAGCTACTATATCGAATATTCTAGATGAGGACGAGCTTGTGGTGCACGGACCAATGCTGACTAAGCAAAGAAAAAACAGTGTGGAGGACTACCCTCTTCAACAGAATTTGAAAGTGGGACGGCGGGAATTCTTTGAGAGGAAGAAGCAGACTGTCCGACGCAAGCAACAGAATACTAGAGCGTCATAAAAAGATAAGTTGGTGTTGCATTGGGGTTTGGAGCTGTTGAGCGACCCCGGCGTACAGTGGCTGCACAAAGTAATAGTCGTTGCGCCAATTTTGTTTTGTTTTGGAGCTAGTATTAATCCACTAATAAGGAACTAATGGAAGGACATTTTTGTCGGCTACGCCGTTTCAGCTCTGGTATCGCCACGTTGCAGCGACGTAGTGGCATATAGATGGGGGGTATCGGCTCCTTTCAACCAACAGGCGATTCAATGTTTGCATCAGTTTCCAGCTGACAATTTTAGTCGAAAGAGAAATCAATCAGCGTTGTGAACTCTGTCCAATATTCCTACCGCCCAATTCATTACATCGACAAGAATCCAACTAAGATCCCAAACTCAATTCAGATGATATGTCGTCGTTCAGTGGCAGTTCAAAATTAGGATGCCATGAATTTCACTACAATCTCTATTACTTCGACCTCGACACTCCTGCTTTATCTCTATAATATTTCAAACCATGAAGCATATTTTTTTCGGTTTTTTTGACTATATTTGGTAGTGTGGAAATGATACTCTCAAGCCATTTCTGTATAGCCAATCCAAGTATTCCAGAAACAGGTCCGTTCCCCCCCCATCTGGACCATGATTACTCCAATCGCAGTCCGAACGATATATCTTGCTGTCTTCGGGCACTATGGGATGTTTCCTCACACTTCGGCTCATTAAACTAGATAAATTCCCATCGGTCGATCTCGCTGCCCTATTTTAAGTAGACCGCCACTAGCTAAGACTGAGTAAATAGAGGACAAAGAATCCAAACTCACGAGAAGAAGACGGAAAGCAATAAATTTATTCCTTGACATGCATTTACAAAGACTAACCGGATCCCAGCAACAAGAATCAAACCAAAAAAAAAGGTCCGTTTTTCAATTATCTCGCACAAAGAAACGATTCGAGCTTTTGTCTCATTTAAAAGCTCCACCTTTCTACAAATCGGAACCAATATCTTTCCGAAAGGCGCTTGTCGCACCCTTCCATCCACCATGGGAGGCAGTATGCTCTTCCCCACTCATGACCTCAAATCCAGCTCCTTCATATAATGGCTTTGCAACATCGTTACCTTCGACCAGAAGAACAACACAAGACATCTTTGCTATTAGCATCTTTCAGCTTTTGTTCTGCAGAGTCTTACTCGGAAGCTTTTTATCGCTGCTTCGACCAATCTCTTCCCAATACTCTTTCTTCTCAATCCCGGTCTTACATACATGGCGGAAATGGTATAGAGTAACGTTTTAGGTCCCTAATTATAATTATCACTAGGACTCGTGGAAGTTATTCCATCGGCTGCACTGTTAAATAACTTCAGTGTAGAATCACTGGCAATTGGAAAGACGCCATCAAAAAAAAAGAAAAAACTCCTCGAGATCCATTCAACATGGTTGTTCCTATCCAAGGCGCTAAACTGACAATTTAGAATCATCTGCAGCTGTGGTATTTTGGTATTTAGTCTCAAATTGGCATTATTGCGTAAGTCGACAGCAATGAGGGTTCGAGTGTTTGGGAAGTCGAGACGGTTCCTCTCGAATGGTTATCTTCAAGAGTAATTTCGCGCAAAATAAGTAGATTCAAAGGCTTATTGGGTTGGTTTTCAAGACTTCTAAACGTAGAATCCTGCGCTTTTCCGCAACTTTCGGAACCTATTGTTGTGACTCGGCAGTCACATATTCTCGACGGAGTTGAATGATAATTAAGGAACTTGGAAGACATTTTCCTTGGTCAAAGCAATTCTCAAACCTAGGGCATATATTAAACCAGCCTAATTAGTATTGATTAGTATTTAATCTAACTAAGAGCTTTCTAGTGGGGTATTTACTATATTCCTTTATGTATATATAACCTTTATTCTTATCAAAACAATAGACAAGACAGTCAAGCAATTTCTTCCAGAGAGTTCGACACTTAGTGTTTGATAAATCATCCTTTTTTTGGAAGCTCATTTGCGGAGGAGGCTTCTCTACATTGATTGGTTTCGAACCAGCTTTGTTGTGTCGATGATATTCGTTACCTGAATACACGCTGAATACCCTTCCAGATCTCCTTTCTCAATAGAATGCAAAACACTGCCACGGTAGTGATGATCACCACCTTGCCCTTATGATGGTAGGTGCTCCGCGGGTGATGGACTGCCTTCTTCCCGTTAATATCCTGAGATTTAACCCCCTGTAGGAAGTTGCCGTCGATTCCACCGTAGGTTCCCACGTCGGCCCCCTTCTCAAGTAACATCCCCACAATCTCCTCATGATCAGCAAAGAAAGCCGCTTGCAGCGCGTTGCCAAAGGGTCTGGCTTGGGCGTTGACGTCGGCCCCTTTGTTAAGCAGCATTCCCACAATCTTCTCATATCCTTCCGCTGAAGCCGCCTGCAACGCGCCGCCGCAGAGCCCGCCTTGGGCGTTGATGTCGGCCTCTTTCTCCAGTAGCATCGCCACCATCTTTCTGCCATCCCGGCCGCCTCGAGCCACAGCTGCATTCAGCGTGTTGCCGTACAGTCCGCCTTGGGCGTTGACGTCTGCCCCCTTCTTCAACAGCATCGCCATGATCTCCCTGTCTCCGCTGCTGTTGTTGTAGTTGCTGTTGTGGCCGCTATTGTGGCCGCTGTCGTCGTCGCTGTCGTCGTCGCTATTCACAATCAGTTTGAATCTATGGCGATCCTCGGTCGCAGCCGCCTGCAGCGCATTGCCAAAGAGTCCGCCTTGGGCGTTGACGTCGGCCCCCTTCTCAAGCAGCATTCCCACGATCTCCTTGTTTCCTTTCCGTGAAGCCGCCTGCAGCGCGTTGCCGAAGAGCCCGCCTTGGGCATTCAAATCGGCCCCCTTCTCAAGCAGCACTTCCACGATCCCCTTGTTTCCTTTCCATGAAGCAGCCTGCAGCGCGTTGCCGAAGAGCCCGCCTTGGGTGTTGATGTCGGCCGCTTTCTCCAGCAGCATCGCCACCATCTTTCTGCCATCCTGGCCGCCTCGAGCCGCAGCTGCCTGCAGCGTGTTGCCGTATAGTCCGCCTTGGGCGTTGGCGTCTGCCCCCTTCTCCAGCAGCATCGCCATGATCTCCCTGTCTCCGCTGCCATTGTCGTAGTTGCTGTCGTGACCGCTGTCGTCGCCGCTGTCGTCGCCGCTGTTGTCGCCGCTGTTGTCGTCGTCGCTGTTGTCGTCGTCGCTGTTGTCGTCGTCGCTGTTGTCGTCGTCATCGTCGCTGTAGTCGTAGCCGTGGTCGTCGCTGTCGTCGGCGCTATCCACCATCCATCGGCCTTCCCAGTCATCCTTGACCTTGGTCGCAGCCGCCTGCAGCGCGTTGCCGAAGAGTCCGCCTTGGGCGTTGACGTCGGCCCCCTTCTCAAGCAGCACTTCCACGATCTCCTTGTTTCCTTTCCGTGAAGCCGCCTGCAGCGCGCTCCCGTATAGTCCGCCTTGGGCGTTGACGTCGGCCCCCTTCTCAAGCAGCACTTCCACGATCTTCTTTTTTCCCTTCCGTGAAGCAGCCTGCAGCGCGTTGCCGTATAGTCCGCCTTGGCGGTTGACGTCGGCCCCT